>JAXGGA010008052.1:0-59056 GCA_038373865.1 Uloborus plumipes
TTCAGCGTTCGAGAAAGGGGGAGGATTGGAAAGCGTGCGCCCTTTGTATGAAACGGATTGGAGTCGCATTATATAAACACCTGAGCCCGAGGCCTGACACAGTAATCCGGGGGAAGGGTTTTATTTGCATTTCGCCCGGACACTAAGCACGGTACTTAGACGCTCAAAAGGTTCCCTTTTCCTAATGGATGGGTGGTTGTCAGTTTTTAAAATGCGAGTTTTACTCAGACAGAATTGCCACCAACAAAAACTACCCCTTTGTTCTAGACGACTATTCCCCAGAGCTGTCGAAAATGGAGAAGAACGCACTTTCTCTCCGAATCCAAAATATGAAATTTCCGTCATTATCTTTAAGCAAAAACTGTTGAAATCGTAAAAAATTGCACAATTTTAAAACGTCATATTTCTGAAAGTCTGATTAGTTAAGGGTCAAAAAAGGAAAATTTCATTTTCAGAAATTGATGGCCAGAAACTAACATTTGGCACAAAACGTTAACATTTATATATGTATTCGTAATTACAAAAAAAAAAA
The DNA here is from genome assembly GCA_038373865.1 of Uloborus plumipes. Lineage (NCBI taxonomy): Eukaryota > Metazoa > Arthropoda > Arachnida > Araneae > Uloboridae > Uloborus > Uloborus plumipes. Next base: position 533 of record JAXGGA010008052.1, read on the forward strand.
AAAAAAAAAACTCGGATAGCTTATGATTTAGCGTCAGATCATGTAGTGAGGGAGGGTGATTAAAAATGGTGCAACAATAAACACTTCAATGACAATCTTAGGATACATAGCATAAGCAAAATTCGTTTCTTTGAACATTATTTCACCTTCACATTTATTTATTTATTTATTCCTTTTTAAAAATAAATAAATAAACAAATAAAATAAAACACAAAACTTATATTAAAAAAATACCTTATAACATTTTAGCTGTTCTTTAAAACTTACGCAAATTTTGAGTATAAGATATTGAATGTAAATAAAATGAATATAGGGTAAAAGCACCAGTAGTCGGCCATTTAAGAGATCTTTTGTTGATCTTGGCTAACCTAGAACTTTCAGCTATCAATACCGCAACAAAAACAAGGTAAAACTTTAGAATGAAACTTTCTGATAGTGAACCACCTACTTGTTTCAGAAATTAAAAAAAAATATGGCAAAATTCAAGCGGTTGTCAACATTAGTTAATGCTCCAGTAGTCGGCCACAGAGTCATCTTAGCTGAAAAATTAGCAGAATCGCAATCTTGGATGACGGCATGTACCTATCATCAATCATCAATCAGTGGCAGTTAAGTTTTGGGTACTTTTTTTTAAATTAGTAATGAGTCATTTCATTTTGAATGGTGATTCAAACTGAAATGACTTTGAAGCATTTTAAATCACCATTCAAAATGAAATGACTCATTACTAATTCAAAAAAAGTACCCAAAACTTAACTGCCACTGGTTGATGATTAAGGATAGGTACATGAATGTGTGAATGCGTCATATCTGATTTTGAATTAAAAATGTACTATTTATGAGGAGTTTTACGTCATTGTGGCCGACTACTGGAGACTGGCCGACTACTGGAGCACTTACCCTATAAGCCTAATTGCACGCAACTGTATATGAACATGAAGTTTCTAAAATCAGGAAGGGGGGGGGGGGACAATCTAAATGACTGGTCGAGAATTGAAATTGCTGAAATTTCTCGACCCCTACTTTTTAATATTCTGTGCAATATAAATTGCGGAGATCTAGCTAAATTTAAAAAAGTAAGAAATTTTTAAGCATTTAGATTCTTTTTTTTTTTTGCTGTAACTAAAAAGCTATTGAATTTAAAATTATTTGACGCCATATTTCTCACAGGGCTCAAAATAACTTAAGTTTGCTTTGAACCAAGTAATTCAGTTTTAAAGAAATTTTATAAAGAATTATTTCTTATTTTTCGATAATTATGCAAATTAGTTTTTCGTCAGCAATGTGCAAAAATTATAAAATCAAATGTCAATCTAGAGAGAAATTAGGTCCGTTAAAGGTCCCTTCACAAAATTCAGTCACTCAGAAAGGGACCCTTCACAAAATTCAGAAACTCAAAAGGAGATCCTTTACAAAATTAATTCGCTCAAAAAAGACGTTTCACAAAAATCCCATACTCGAAAACAGACTTTTCACAGAGATCCGAGTTTAAAGTATGATCGGGAGTATTTCTTGTCGAAAGTATTTTTCACCAAATTTCGATTAGTTTTCACAAAATTCCAAATTATTTTTCACAAAATTCCAAACGTTTTTTCACAAAATTCAAAAAACAGAACCTTGGTCAAATACCCCTGATAATCATTTATAAGTGGAGTAACTAAAAATAGAGAAAATGAGGATAAAGTTACACTGAATGAGAGTCTATTCAATTTTTTCTCCCCTCACTCGTTTTTATAGCAGGTTAGTAATTTTCCTAAACGCAAATGCAATAATTTCTTTCACTTGAGTTGCTTCCTTGATTATAAATGCTATCCAATTTGATTTTTTGAACTTAATAGCAGTGAATTTAGGCTGCTGTGAATAATGGTGCTTCTTTCAGTCGTCAACAGTTAGTTGCGCACATCAGCGATATGAATCGTTTAGCTAACGCCCAACGTTTGAATTTGAATATTGTCCAGTTGTCCTACAAAAATAAGAATCCTGTAAAAACCGTGTGTACTGTCACGGGAAGATTATTGTTAATTTAATTGTTCTACTGAGCGAACAATTAGCAGCATTGTTTAAAGGGTTGTTTTTATTAAGAGCTGACTTTCATTTCGATAAACCCGCAATGATGGTGGAGCCCTTAAAAACTAACATTCCCCAAGTTATAGGTGAGAAAAATTCCAAAATGACTGAATTATACTACATTCGATTACTTAAAATATAACAAAGATAACGTTGCATTTTGTGTCTGTGGATTTTGTTTTCTAAATTAAAGTTAGGAAACTCAAATTGTGTTACCTCTTACTTTTTTCATTTTCAGCCATCTTTTAGTAAACATTCAAAATTAATGCTCATATTTGTATGAAATCTCAAAACTTATTTTACCAGATTCTCTTCGGGGCTCTATTGCGATGCTACAATAGAAATGTGACCTACTTATTCATAAGAAAAGAAAGAAAACCCGAAATACCTGAAGCAAATATTTCCAACCGAAATGCTTTCTTCCGACATTACCCTGCCTCAGATATGAACAAGATTCGCAAGTAATTTTCAACATGAGGAATGCAATTGAAAACGAAACAGAAAACAAGAAAAAAAAGTTGAAAGGGTGGGGTAATCCCCTCTTTCCCAAAAGGGTTCTTTCCGCAGCCGACACCGGGAGCATACGGTAATCGAACCCTTATATGTAATACGAAAATCGCAAAAGACCGAAATAATGGACTTCGTTGCAGCTTTCTCATTGTGGAAGGATTTCGGAGGAATGGAACTATTTGCATAATACCTTTAAGAGCGCTCTCCTCAAAGTGTCTGCGTTTTCCATTGGCAGACGCCCTCTTTTGCTTTGCATTTTTATCTTTTATTTAGTACCAAGTTCTGAAGCAGGGTATCAGGCGGGAAGTGTTTCTGCAAAAAGTCCGAAAGCTTCACAAAAGCGACTTTTTTCCTTCCTTGGTATACCGAAGGGTTTTGGATTTCACGTCGAGGAGACTGATCCAGCTTGGCGAAAGACAATGTGGAAAACAACTTACGTGAAGCCTGATATGCTATCTGCAAGAGAATCCAGCATTTTTTGTTGGTAGCCAGGAAAATAAGTAGTAAATAGTTTAAATGGGATTGTATTGCATACCTTTGTAAACATTCTATGTTATAGTGAATGAAAAAACACTTCACTAGTCGAAGGTTGACATTTGACTAATGTATAAAACTTTTTTTCGAAAGCATAACAAAAATGAAAGGGACCATGTTAATTTAGCTTCGAGTGAGACCATGTACTACCATGGAAATTGTAATGAGTACGTGTAAATATGAAAATGTACACATGTTAGGGAACGGAAATTAGCAGAAAGACAGTTCGACATTTTCAAATTGGAATTCAAGAGTAGCTTCCATCACCTGAATGGTGGCCTCAAAATAATTTCATAGTACAGTGAGATGTGTACTGTGTTGCCAAGTTGTAAAACAAAAAGCACAATAGAAGACTGACATTGCCGGCAGAATGCAGTACTGAGACTTTCTTAGTTATTTAGTAAAATATACTAAAAATACGAAACCACGAAGAATGAATATAGTTTGTTATAACCCGAAATGACGGAAGTAAGGTAGCAATGAGCAGAATCCAATTTAATCGTAAAGATGAAGTTTGGCAACTTATGTTTCGGATTTACGAGCTTCCGCATTCACCGGATGGACAGCTAAACCGCCGGTCAAAGGCTTCTTCAACCATTAATACCCATAATCGCCAGGTGATTCGACCCTCTGTCAGACAGCCAAAGTACCGTCGTAGCACTTTTTAACCAGTAAGACGCTTATATAACACATGATTCGACCCTCGGTCAGAGAGCTACTGTCCGTCCGTGAAAACGGCGCCTGGCACTCGCGAACAGTTCTACTTAAAAAAGGGTGGATGAATTGTACTTGAAATTAGCATCATTCCACCTTGTTTGATACGGTTCAAAACGCTTTTTAATATTCTTCCCCTTATTGTTATCATACCTAATACCCCTATCTTGGTAAAATCAGAGAAGACCTGACGCATGCATAAAATGCGCGGAAGAATTTTACCTAAGAAGATGAGACAGTAAACCGCTGGTCTCGAAGCCTTCTTTAACCAGAAACACCTTCATTCACAAAATGATTCGACGGTCAAACTGGTGGTTGAAGCCTTCTTCAAGCAATAAGAAGGTTTCGATCTGCTCTTATCTGACAGAGTCGAACTGTGGGGTGAATACGGGTGCGTAAGAAGGCTTAAATGTGTGGTTCAATATCTGACAGATAGCCGAATAACATGCCAAATACGGGCGTAAATGTTCATCACATGAACACGACGCTCGATCATCGCGTGGGGCACAATTATGATTAATTACCCTCATAAGTGCTAGAAATCCGAGCCCACTTCACTCTGGAGCCCCAAAATAAAGAAGCCCCGGATTTGTTTGGAAAGGAGTAAGAAAAGCGAAGGAGGCCCACCCTCTCCTCCCTCCTGTTTAATTTAGAACGTTAATTAGCCGTAAAGTTATAAGGCAAATGAGCGTCTATCTCCCGTCTCACGCCATTGCCCGGTTCCGGTCGGCCGGTTCCGGTTCGACCGGTGTTGCTAATTACATAGAAAATGAGAAATCCTATCGATCGCTGCCCGCGGACGAAGAACCAACTTTTAATCAGGAAATGGAAATGCGCTGCTTCCCCAATCCTGTGTTATTATTTTACCTACTCCATCGCTTTCTATCGAGCCCTTTGTTTCGATACAGTGTCTCTGTCACATACCCGAGCTCTGATCTGCTTCGTTAAAGTTCAGTGTGAAATAGGGTATTCCGACCAGTGAGGAAGCAGATTGTATTTTCTAGGAAAAAATATAAAGTGCCAGCAGGCCTGTCATTTCAACTTTTCAAGTGAAGGGGGGGGGGGAGGGTGCATTCGCACTGTAAATTACTCCAAGAAACAGCAAAACAAGCCTACTTACATGTAAATACATTGATTTCCAAAAGAGCGGACCCCCCCCCCCCCCCCGACTCTCCTATATGACGGGCCTCGGTTTAGCTGCTCATTCCCTCCACATTTAAATCACAAAACTCATTCTACACAAATACCTTGTCGCTCCCCCCCCTCAACGATTTTCCCCAGATTGATATGACCCTTCGTCAGCCCTAAGAACAGTATCATTCTTCGAAATGCTTTTACAAGAATAAAACGACTATAGAAAATTTTTAGTTTGTTTTCCAATGTTTTGTTTCCTGATACTTTAAATCATAAATGGAAATGCACTGCTTCCTAATCGTGATTGGGTTACCTACTTCATCACTTTCTATCGGGTTCTTTGTTTCGATAGTGTCTCTTGTCATATACTCGCGTATAACTATTCATTAAAGTTCGTTGTGAAGTACTATAATCCGAACTGTGAATGAACAATCCGTAACTTAAAATAACAAGTACTAAGATTAAATTCAAAATTAAAAAAAAAAACGACTTTGATTGCCGACCTCATAAAAAAGAACTTCACCGGTCAGCGAACATTTTGAATTGAATATATGTATATTCAATTGTTTTCGAGAGGACATGGTAAACACGGAAAAGGAAAGATGATAGTTACTAGTAAAATTTGCTATTCGCAAAAGTAGAATAAAGAGGGAAAATTGGAAATTTCTTTTAAAATATTTACACTAAAATCAATTCTAAGTATTTTAGTTGCGAACAAATAGAAACTGACAACAGATAAACATTTTAAATCATTGAGTTTTCTTTCTCCGTCGGCCAACAATGACATCGGGTTCCAATCGCATAAATTGAAGGCTTAGTCGCATTTGCTAAATACGTTACAACTCGAGTTCTATATAACATGAGAATTCAAAACATTTTTTTTTTTTTTGGAGGGGAGGGAAATTTGTTTCAGCCAAAAATTTAGCCAAAATTTTTCTTTTTCAATTGATACTACCGTAAAGTCGGGTTACTTGGACCCACAAGGGGGTTACTTGAGCCCACAGTAAAATGATAAAATCTGGGCTTGGTACTAGCGTTAGAGACTGCAGAGTGCTTCTACCTAGCGGAGAAACGAGGAACTCGTGCAAGTCTTCAACTAGTAAGTACCAAACCAAAATTTTATCATTTTACTGTAATGGGTTCAAGTAACCCCCTAGGGTCCATGTAACCCGAATTTACGGTATTTTTCTTAATTTTAGAGTTGTTTTCTTTTCAAAAATCGTGAAAAACATTTTAAAGGGTTTTAACATATTTTTAAATTAATGCCATCCGAAGACGCGACCAAACTAAGAACACTCTCAATCATCTCCCCTTTCAAACAAAAATAAAATTTTCAAAATTTATTCATCCGTTTGAGCGCTGCAGTGCCACAGACAGATGCACAGATCAACAGATACTCCCAACTTATAACCCCCTTTCTTGTTGCTTCGGAAGTTAAAAATAAATGAATAAATAAAATATTTGAAAAGATTTTTCTTGGCAGTATAAGCAACACCATCTTCCCTCCAAGAAATTTCAGCTAAAAATATTAAATAATAATAAAAAAAAGAACCCTACTTGCTCGAACTACACATCAAATTAAGATGAATCTCGTGGGTCAGAACACGTATAAATTTTATTTTTAATTGCATTTTTTTCATGATAGCATGGAAGGATTCCAAAAATTAAAAGTAATCAGAACTACCAAGTTCTGCTTGTTGCAAAAGCAGAATCAAGAAGAAAAATTGAAAATCTTTTAAATGCTTTGCTTATATGTACTAAAATCAAATACACGGATTTAATTAGTAATTTAAAAATGTAAACAGATAAAAAATGAAATAATTGAAATAATTGAGTTCTTTTCTCCACTCTTCGGCCAACAATGACCAGCTACTAATCACGTAAAACAAAAAAAACTAGTAAGTACATAATTAATACACAAGAGCAGGTTTATTTGTAAGTTTCATAGAGGAAACTCATCACATAAAGCATTTTTAAATAATAGTATTGACAAGCAAAATTTTGATGTTTTTTAGTTGTTGAAATACACTAGTTCGATGCTTATTTCCACTGTTTCGTCAAATTAGAGCGCTTATTAAGTGTACGTTTAAGTTTGTTGATTGTTATTTTAGTACTTTCTCCTTAAATATCTTGGATTTTGCTAAACGTAAATTAAATTACACATTTACTCCCATAAGTTTCTATGTGATATAATTTAGAGTTACGAGAATAGAGGGAATTTAGACTTACAAAATTCAAAATTGCTTCTCAAACATTTAAAAGGGGCGAGGGCAGGAGTGTTAGCCGTTATAATATTTGATAACGGGCCTGCCGATTGATGTGGGTCCCCTTATCCCAGGTGGACAATGGATATGAGCAGGGAGAGAACGTTTCGCGAACAGTGACAAGACTCTAAACGCTTCGTCAATTCATTCTGGAAGCATGCACTACTTGTTAAAGAAGATGAACTTCCAAGTGATTACTTGTAAACTGGTTTCATCAAAAGAAGCGAAACAGTGACATAAGGCACGAATTGCAATGAAAATTGTACGCACATATTTTCTTCTATGGGCGATTCTCTGTAAACTGGTAATTGGCTGTCCGGACTGAGTATTTTAAAAATAATAAAGTGTAATAAAGTAATTATCGCTCTTAATACAAGTAAAGCATTAATACTGTCTGTTTACATATTGTGCGCCTGGGAGCCACGGACGCTTGCATCTGAAAAAGGGGAGATAGGTTTAGGATGCGCACTACCCGATGCCTTCAGCTTTTGTTCGCTTACTACTTCCTCGTTGCTTTTCCCACCTATTTCGAGAAAATCCGAAGAGACTTGGCTCGTGCGCAGATGCTGCGGAGGTCGCACGAAAAAATTTTAGACAGTACTTTGTGGCCCAATTGTATTTGGAGTGATAACAATTTAATTATTTTTTTCTAGAAATTATCTACGCGCCAAAAACACAGTCCCCTGGCTGTCCTAATCCCATAGTCTGACTGTTAAAGATAGTATTTTAAAAAACCTATTAACACTACATAAATTTGGCAATTAATATCTAAAAATAGAATAATGAAGCTATATTTTCCTTATGAAATAAGGTATAATTACGTATTTCTAAAACTTCAAACTTTCATGTAAATTCTGTCCGGAGTTTTTTTCAAACAGTCCCCTGCATCAAATTCAAAGCTGTAATACGAAAAATCTATAACTTTTGCTAATTCTTTTTGTATGAAGTTTAAAGTAATAAGTGTGAATTTGCCGAAATCGCCGAGAAAGGTGTTGAAACGCTACTTTGCTTAGCTTGAGAGCCACATTTGTGCTGAAAGTATGCATCGTGAATCGTTGCGAAAACAGTCCTCTGGGAAGAGATTTTATTAATGTCAATTAATTTAATTATAAAACATATTAGTTATGTCCACGATTTGTGCCTAAATTTATAGGTAGTCTCGTAACTAATTATGTTCCAATAGTTTTGCAGATATTACACAACAAAGAGCAAAAACACAATCACCTGACACAGTCCCCTGCCTAGTCATACTAGGCGTGTGACTTACCCCCTATCATGATTTATCAGAAAAACACAAACTTCAATTGGCCCTCTTTCAAACCAAAGTAATGGATTCATTTTCTGAACAATAGTATTATAATTATACGAAAATTTCAAAAAACCGTGCCCGGACAGATACCGTGTGAAAAATGACGAGTTTACAGAGAATCGCCCCTATACAGAACCCAATTTTTCAGAAATATATCTGTAACAAAAAGAAGTGGCTCTAATTGAAAGTATTTGCATTCTGCACTTCGCACCCCGGAACCAAATGTGACATCTATCTGCAAAGTTTTGTATCGAATTTCAGCGTAAAAACTTAAAGATAGGGTGAAGTGGCCGCTACTTCGTTTTCGCGGGGGCAAAGGCCATTGCTTGCTCCCTCAAATTAGACACCGACAATGACAATAAAACTTAAGCCTACTTCCTGAAGAAAAAAAAAAGAAAATCAGTAAAACGTGCAAATTAAAGAGCAGTTTATCTCAACAATTAATGTTTTGTTATTTCGCTTACAAAAGATCAGAAAGAAAATTAGCTTCTTATTTCCGTTTCAAACTCTGAAAAATATTATCTTTTTTCCAATGAGCATATTTAACATTTTGATGGTTATGAACGAGTTCAGCTCGCAATCGAATCGTGCTTCATAATGAGCGCAAACGAGTTCCGCTCGGGAGCAACATTTTGACCGAAATGGTTAGTATCGTTACATTACTCGCGTAGTGAAAATTTTCCCCAATGCGCGCTGACGAGCTGACTTCGTTCGCAATTATTATTCTGCACTGATGTACTGTACTATAAATACTTTAAGAAATTTTTAAAACGCGCGAGGCGAGCTATCTATGGCATCGCCAGAGAAAGGTGACATTTTCGGAAGAACGGCGGGGGAAAACAGCTGCCACTTTCGACTACTGTTTACTCCTAATGTTGCGTGAATTAAGTAAGCGGAAACTGCTCATTTCCATAACCGTCAAAAGGTTAACCCATTAACCGCCGAAACTCGAAATAATTTTTTGTTTTTGATACAAATCACAAAAGTTATTATTTTGAGCCCATACAACAGTATTAGGATGCAAAAAGAAAAACATGTCACTTACATTTAGAAATATAGGGTGTTGCGTTGACGCAACGTCAGCGGAAAAGGGGTACGGCTGCTAAGTAGTTTTATTTAATACAATTCCGCAGTTTCAATGCGTTTTAGAGAGGAAAAATTTGTATGAGCTTTGATATGGTTTTGAAACGTGCAGAGAACTTTAGAAGAAAAAGAAATTTGTTTTTAAAAAATCAATCTTCATAAATTTTAAATTTAACAAAAAATTTGATTATCCAAGTTGATTACATGGTCTGTGCAATCGGGTTGGAGAGCAATATCACAAGCATTGCAACGATAAACAGTTTGAAAATAGCAATGGGGCCGTGGTTAGCCCGATCAGTGAGGGGTCGGACTCGTAACCGGAGTGTCCCGGGTTTGATCCTAGCCCATCAAAGATCCACCGTCGTTACTAATAGTGGCTGGCGACGCAAAATAAGGGTCGTGGTCACAGAGTCCTCCAAGTGAAATGATGCTTCTGGAGGTACAAGACCAGTTGTTTGTTTGGCCCTTAGTCTGGTTTAAAAGAACAGAGCGTTCTTAGCTAAATCGAGCTTCCACCTTAATGTTGCTCGTAAAGCGGAAGCCTAACTTATTCCGCTTTAAATAGGGTGTCTGTCTATTTGAGGTCGGGTACACGAGTGGTTTCAGAAACAACACAATGGCAATACTTGCACCGTAGCCTTTTGTTATTTGTAAACCTTGCTGTAAAATGCCCCCCAGATACTGGCATTGGTAAGCTGCATGTACTTGGCCGTCCTGTAGCTGTACTTTTCTTCTGTGTATTATTATCAAAAGGGGGGGGGGGGGCTGTAAAAAATTAGTGCAACCTCTCGTCTAAAATCCATCAGTGACTTTCTATTTCCTTCTTCAGATAGTCTTGAAAGTTTCCAAGCATTTGTTTGTGCAATACCGATATTAATTTGAAAATATTGGGCACCATTTTTTCTTTCGGACTCTAATTCTATAATTTGAAACTAAATTATCGCACAAATCAACATTACCCATTTTCATGTTATATTGCTCAATGATGCAAAGCTAAGGAACATAAACATTTTTCTTCTGAATTTTAGAGTAGCGAGAAACGATCTTTACAAGGCTCAATTTTCCCTAAGTAGAACCTCGAATCCTCATCATCAGAGTTTTTATTTATTTATTTATTTTTTCAAAAACCTGTTAAAATGCTTCTTAAACTAAGATATCTTGTTCTGGGCATTTCAAATGGTGGAGACGAAAAAAAAAAAAGCTTGCACAGTCAAAACGCACAGAATAGAAATGAAATCTATGACTTTCGGAAGAGCAGTTGAGACAGGCGATCTGACTACCCCTTTTTCGCTGACGATGCGCTCACGCAACACCTGCTTTTGCTTTCCTTCCCTCCCACACATAATCATTTTCTGAGTGGATCTTTTTTATAAAAGTGACCTTGACTAAGAGTATTTCACATATAAACCCAAACTTTTTTTTCTTTTCTAACTTTTTTAATAGAAAAATACATCACAAATTTGAGCAAAAAAAAACCATGTTAGAACCACAATTTTTATGACATTAAAAAAAATGTTTGAGGCAATTGTTTTACTTAATATGTTTATATGGTTGTTCTTAAAGCTAAAACTGAAACTGGTACAAAAATGAGTTAAATAGCGAATTTTTTATGATTTTTTATAATTACCGTTGCGTCAACGCAACACCAGCTGGTAATGGGTTAAGCAAATGGAGAAAAAGGTACCTTAGTTCAATAATTGCAAATTATAATTCCAACGTTAAAGAGCCTCGTGAATGTTGGAATTATAATTTGCATATTTAACCAGTTTTAAAATGCAATATTTTTTATACGTAGATTTAACTATTAGTTAGAGGGTGATTCCCCTCCACCCTCCCAACCATTTCAGTAAAATGTACGAAAACTATTGCGATACAGGAGCCAATATTTTGAAAAGTGCCAATTTGAAGTTGGAGTTTTCTGATTAAAAAAAATTTTTGTAGAAAAAAATTAATATTGGATTCTAAGTCTAAATTGGGTCTAAATGCAGAAGAAGAAAAAAAAGGGGAGAGGTCAAGGAAGTTATTTACCCCCTCCTTAGATTACTCACTTTTAAGCCGTTACAAATCTGATGAGTGTTACAGATCTGATGTTAATATGAGCTACATATTTGAGTTTATGCTTTCAGTCTTCATTAACATCTCTAAAAATGATATCATTTCCTTGCATTTTTAACATCGAATTAAGATAATTATATTAATATATATATATTAGTTAAAAAATCAAATTTTATTATAAAAAAGAATTTCTTGGAAATAAAAATGAGCGGTGAGGTTTTTAGATAAAACAAACTATGAGATTACCAAATCCAATCTAATAACACATTTGTTTTGTTTTGAAACAACACACAACTCTGCTGCTTGCTTTTCTTTAATTAGTTGCAGGAAATTTAATTTCTTGATTAGAAACTCAAATTTATCATGCTAGTTATTATCTAGCTATTTAGCGAAGTTATGAGAAATTGAAGCACCAAAAAAAAAAATAAATAAATAAATAAAAATAAATAAATAAATAAATAAATAAATAAAATAATAATAATTAATTAACTTAATTTTTGTAGCGTCAATTTTTCTTATTTTAGTAACTTCTATTGTTAGGTCATACAAACCACAAATGAAGCAATTGTACTAAAACTCATTGCTTTTCATTTTTTAAGAACAAAAATATTCAATATATGGCTAAAACCTATGATTTTTGCTTTTTCATAATTCTGAAACGTGAGAGTTAGTTCGGTAACATATTCGCTGTTTTTCAATGTTACCGCTCTGACTGTTATAGATCTGACAAACCGACAAAGTTGTACAGACACAGTACCGACAAAGTTTTTTTTTTATTTCCTTATCGATCGCGCTAAACCAAAATCAAACACGTGGTTTTTTTACTTGCAATATAGGACTATAATTATATATTGAATCTCTGCAAAACTATTCATCGGTTAGCTTTTGAATAATATAAACATTTTAGATCATACATATTTTCAAATATCTTGAGAAGCCATTAGAGTATAAATGGCAAGCCAAAAAAATATTAAACTAAAAATAAAATTAATGTGACGGAAAATAAAAGCCAATATTTTGAAAAGTGCCGATTTGAAGTTGGAGTTTCCTGTTTAAAAAATTTTTTTGCAGAACAAAATTAATATTGGATTCTAAGTCTAAGTTGGGAGGTCAAGGAAGTTATTTACCCCCTTAGATTACTCACTTTTAAGCAGTTACAGATCTGATGAGTGTTACAGATCTGATGTTAATATGAGCTACATATCGCAACCTTGCTACAAAAGTGCCACAACTCAAAAATTGTAATTTTTGAGTTATGACCGTCATTAGACGTAGTTGACACGTCTCTACCAATCTTCAAAAGAGCCAGAAGTTGCATTGAAAAATCAGCCGCTAAAGGGCAGTTATGGCGTTTTGTTGTTATTAAGATGCATAGGACCCCTTCCACTGAAATGCCACATCTTGAGTTGTCGTCCAGCCGTCGTAGAGTAACGTGCGTAACTAACGATCATAGTTTGAGATGTATCGGTCTTCATATTGACAAATTCAAAAATACTAAAATGTGCCTAATCAGCCCGGGAAGTTTTTTGCAATTCCTGGAAAACGTAGTTTTTTGAGTAGTGGCATTTTTGTAGCAAGGGTGCGATATCTGAGTTTATGTTTTCGGTCTTCACTCTAAAAATGATATCATTTCCTTGCATTTTAACATAGGATCAAGATAATTATATTTCAATATATATATTAGCTAAAAAAGCAAATTTCATTATAAAAAAGCATTTCTTGGAAATAAAAATGAGCGATGAGGTTTTTAGATAAGATAAATTATGAGATTAGTAAATCCAAGCTAATAAAACATTTGTTTTGTTTTGAAACAACACACAACTTCAACTTTTTCAACACACAACTCTGCTGCTTGCTTTTCTTTAATTAGTTGCAGGAAATTTAATTTCTTGATCAGAAATTTAAATTTAGCATGCTAGATATTATTTAGTTATTTAGCGAAGTTATGAGAAATTGAAGCACCAAAAAAATAAATAAAATAATAATAATTAACTTAATTTCTGCAGTGTCAATTTTTCTTATTTTACTAACTTTTATTGTCAGGTCATACAAACCACAAATGAAGTCATTGCACTAAAACTCATTGCTTTTCATTTTTAAAGAACAAAAATATTCAATATATATGGCTAAAACCTATGATTTTTGCTTTTTAATAATCCTGAAACGTGAGAGTCAGTTCGGTAACATATTCGTTGTTTTTCAATGTTACCGCTCTGACTGTTACCGATCTGACAAACCAACAAACCTGTTTTTTTTTATTTCCGAGTCGATCGCGCTAAACCAAAATCAAATACGTGGTTTTTTCACTTGTAATAAAGGACTATAGTTATACATAAAATAATTTTTAAAAGAATAAAAACTGCGCATTTTAGCGCGTGTTACCAATCTGATGACTTAAATGACACACATTTTATAAATCACTTTAAAAAATCTTACCTGCAATTTTAGATGCAGAAATGCAAATGTTTAATCACGATGCGATAAAACATCACACCAGGTACTCAGTATCACGTGGTATCGGTGCAGGAAATGATTTTGGGAGCCTAAATATAGATAGGAAGTTATTGTTACCGCTCTGACGCGGAACTGATTGACATGCCTATTTCGCATTCCCTAGAAAATCAGAAATCGATTAAAACAAAAATGAAGTAAAATATTAACAAAGGGGTAAAAATAGAATCGTTTTTTGTGCAAGTGTGTTTTTTGGGAAGTTAGAAAGTGCGCTTAAGCTGTTTGCATGCTAAGCTTTGCTACTGGGGACACGTTACCGATCTGATTTTTGATATATAAAACAAATATTTTCTGAAAAAAAAAAAAACATTTTTTTTCTGATATTATTAGATGAAATGAAAGCAAAATCTTGTCTTCTTTCTGGGGAAAATTATTTTTTTAACTAGTTATTGAAATACTAGTGAAAATTAACTTGGGACTCAAATTGACACTTTTCTAAATATTAGCTCATAGAACAGAACTTATGCGTAGCACATTGAAACAAAGTTAATTAAAAACATAATGGGCGAAGTAGTGAGAGTTTTCGTTGCTTGTAGAATGTAGTTTTGCGTCAGTGGAATTCTAAAACCTTCAAATTGAAAAGTTGAAAAAAAAAAAAAAAAAATGCTTACTGTGAATTCAAATCCTTGACGTATCCCAACGTACTGGTATGATGAATTAATCCTGTGCTCTTGCGAAAATTTTCTTCTGGTGTAGATATTGGCAAGCAGCATAAAACAAAACTATTTTTTTTTTAATCAAACAGTAGAATAAAACAGATGAAATAAACATGCAGCAAGGAATTCAAAGAACGGTAACAAAACAAGGTTGCCAAATTGAAATTCTCAAACATTGTCGCAACAATCAACTGCTGCGATAAGGGGAAGAAGTAGGTACTGCTAGTTTTACTTGCTGTTTCTATTTCAGTTCAATTCGTATGGAAACTTCCAACTTGTACGTTGCTCAATTCCTTTTCCTAGTTGTGTTATTTTTTGCACACATATTTGCATCACTCACTATTTATTTATTATTATTATTATTATTATTATTATTATTATTATTTTTGGCAGACGATTTTTTTTGTAACAAAAATGTTTCATTCACTGCACAGTCACAACACATACAAATTAGTATTTATTTTTAATGCAAACAATATTTTTAGAAAGTTGGTACTTCATACTGTGATGCAGAATGATAGTTCACATTCAATATGTATAAAAACTAAAAGCCGAATTTCCCCCGTAAAGTTAAAATTTGTGCATAAAAATGCGATACCGGACGAAAAATGCATTGAGCAACATATCTTTTATTAGGGGTGGTCTCAGTGGCCAAGTGGTCTTGCTTGCCTGTGTGCTGTATAGGAGGTCGAGGGTTCCATTCCCACCAGTATAGTGTGTGATTTCCCTTCTTTGTGCTGTAAGTTCTTTCTTGTCAATAAAATAAAAACTTGAAAATTTTGGTTGTTATCCACATAAATAAAACAAAGAATATATATGTTTATATGTGCGTGTGTTCCTTAAACAAATCAGCAGTTTACATCGAATCTGGACGAAATTTGGCAGGGAAATACTTGAGCACCCGGGAAGGATTACAGGGTGGTTTTTGAGAAGGGAAAAAAGTACCGATCCGTTCGAATTTCGAATAAAGCACTCCAAAATGGCTCTATCCAACGAAATACTTATCGGATATTCTCGATCTTAGTCTCATTTGAAAGAACGCAAAAAATACCTGCTAGGAAAGTTTCCTTCCGAGGGCTTTCAAAACCACTAATCGATATCTCCACCCTGAAGAAAGATATGAACATTTGGAAATATCCATTTTAAATTGGATTGATAAAAATCGTCTGCACGAGCATGAAAAAAATTAAATAGCGTAAAATAAATTATTGATAGCAAAAAGGTGTTGCCATTTTGTTCTTGAACATAAATAAATAAAATTCCTTCTTTTGTTTTTCCTGTAACGGGGATTTAAAACTTTTTTGGCGATTGATTAATTTTTCGTACTGCGTTCTAGCAAACTGTTGACTTTAATTTAATCGGGACTTTTAGACACAGGCGTCACTTGACATGACATTTTTTTTCAAGATAGATCGCGTACAGAGCCGGGCCAAGTAGCTAGTCTTATATAAAAATAGAGGCGAGGTACTGTCTGTCTGCGTTTTGCGCGCCTGGCAGTCACGATCGCTTCCATTTGAAAAAGGGGTGATAGGATGAGACGCACTTGCCGGTGCTTTCGCTTCTTACTTCCTGTTGAATGTTACTTCGCATTTCTCCCCTATTTTAAGGAAATCCAGAGACCTCAGGCATGCGCAAATGCGAGGAAGGTTTTACGATAAAAGTACATAGTCCTCTTGAAATTGATAGAGCAAATGTGCCGTCTGGTTGCAAAACCGGTCATCTCCATAACAGAAAATGTTTCCGGAGAGACGATTTTTTGTCGATTTTTTGGGGGAATTTGAGATAGGATCCAAATCTCTTGTTGTCAATGTGTCACTAGGATTGTATTTTAAAAAGCTGAGGGAAGTGCAGGGAAGGGGAAATTAAAAATTATAGTTAGGATTTGGTTAGCCTCTTCAGCAATTTATGATTACAAAGCCGTGTTGCGAATCCCAGTATGTCAATATATTTCATTAGAAAACCGTTTGCCCCCCCCCTCCCCCAAGGAAAAAATGCTGGCCTTGCAAGTGGTCCTAGGTCTTAAATTCGTGAGGCTCTTCACTGACTTAATTATTTCCTTGTATATTACAGCTCTTTAATACATCATTGTTGTGGTACAATATACATTCGCCTAAATTTAAATACTTATCTCTTCCTCAACTTAAAAAAAAAAAGAAAAAAATGCATATGGCATCTAACTACAAAGCAGTAGAGTACATTTAGCGAATTCAATCTGGTGTATTTGATACATTACGCAGAACTACTATAATAATGGATTTTTCAGCTTATGAATACCGTGCTTTAACTATTTCCAGCGAAGCAGCTGAATGAGAGTTATCACCCTTCAAATTTGATATTCTTATAGACTATTATAATATAGTAATGGCTTCACGGAACATACTGTGATGGAAAGAGATTTCCATTTATTTTTGCCTGGTTGAAGATTGAGATGTTACAAGAGATCGTATCAATGGTATTTTTCAGGCACATGAACGGTAATTTCTGAAGATTAACAACGAAGTAACGTCAGTAAAGTTATTTAATGAACTCGTGTCTTGGCATTTAAAGGCGCAAATGTTATTCAAGAAAAAGAAAAAAAAAAAACTCTTATCTCGGATCTAGTAGCGGCAAGAGATGAACTCCATTTAACCCCTATCAAGTCGGCCATCTTCCTGTTTCAGCTGCCTCGCCAAAAGGAAACAAAGAAAGAAGAAGTGTCATAATTGACGACATGGACCTACCTTGCCCTTCCACCGTTAGAGGCAATCTAAACCAACAAGGGGGTGGGGAGTGATGGTTCGTGATTGAGATTGTCACGTGATCATATCATATCTAATCCTTCATGCTCGCAAATGGGGAGGGGGCACTCATCTGAGTGTGGCAATTTCCGCAGGAAGTTGTTGAACACTTTTTATTCTCAGAGTCCTCAAGAGTGTCCTTGTGCAATGTATCCTTCCCCAACAACCTACTGTATCTCAATATCTGATAAATTGTACGTGATAATTAAGATTACGAGTCGGGCATTATCTAATGATATTGCTTTTTTTTTAAAGACCTACCAAGGGTGCAACTCCTCCCCGCCTCTTCCTCCCCCATTTCAAGCTCTTTTTCAGATTCAACTGATTGTGGTCAACTGCTGTTTTCCTTGTTTTGCTTTTATTTTAATGCTTAATGATATATATCACCAGCACAGCCAGAATTTTTCTCTGAGGGGGGGGGGAGAGAGATTCGCAACGAGCCAGAACTTTATCTTGGTTGAAGGGTGTCATAACCAGGGTTGCCAGACGTCCCGGATTTCAAGGGACAGTCCCGTTTTTTGAAATATTGTCCCGCGTCCCGGGGAACCTTGATACGGGACGGCTAAAGTCCCGTATTCTGGCTAGAAGCAACATTTTACAAGACGAAACATTATTTTCAGAAAAAAAGTGAAGTATTACAAAAAATGTGAAATAGTGATAAGAAAATTGATTAAATTATAATATTTTCTTGTCCTGCAGTAATGTTAGTGTTCTATTCATTTAAAGTAGAAATTATTGTGACAATCAATTCAACAAAGTGGTGTATCTCCTTGTAAATGATTTTACTATGCCTTATAATATAAAAAGCCCGTTCAATGTTTCAATTATGAAAGAAATATATGTGTTCAGTTACTATTAGTCACTAGATTTTTGAATCAATCAATTTCAATCTTTTGAAATTTGCTTCGCTTTGTTTTTATACTAAAAGATATAACTATATGTTATTCCATTTAGCAAACAAATACGCGTTTTAAAAACATAAAGATACATACTTTTTACAATGAGCGACAGAAATATAAATTACAGTGAGCTTTATGGCAACCTAAAGACCATCAAAACAAAGAAAGAATTATTTCAGCAGTAAAATCAAGTAGCAAACGTGATTTTTTAAAAAAAAAAAGGAATTTTCTAACATTATGTAAGAATAATTATCATGCTATAATATTGACAAAACTGTAGTTTTTTCCCAAAAGATATTTAATATTGATTTTTTTATTTGTTTTAGATTAACTTATTATAGTGAGTTCAAGTAGTAAGGTTTAATTCTATGTCTACTCAATTGTAATCAAAATTTTTGTTAATGACTCATTAAAATTATTTTGCATTCAAATTTCCCCATTGGTATGTCTAGCTTTTTGAAAAAGAATATACTAAACATATTTCATCAGTAGAAGCGACTATTATATATTTCACGCTAAGACAGGCCCATCATTTGGGACGTTAGAACGGGTGGTCAATCGCCCCCTCCCCTGGTGTTGGGAAATTAGTGTATTTACATATAAGTGTGTGGCTTTTGCTTTTTTTTTTTTGGTATTATTTGCCTTGAAATTTGGTGTAATTTAGCCCCCCCCCCCCCCGCACAGTGAATACTGATTAAATTGAATTTTCGCAATAATTACTTTCCTACCAATATTCATAACGAAAAATAACTATGCAATGGTGAAAAATGAAGTTTTTATTCATATGATCATTGTGTATTTTTTCTTCATTTATATTTGTGAAAAACGTTTAATATTAAAGTCAAAGTTGTAAAAATTCAACCTTTAGACTTTATCTCTCAATACAAACCTCCCCCCCCCGTCCCGTATTTACAGTTCTTAAATCTGGCAACCCTGGTCATAACGGTCCCTACATGTTTGTTACTGTATTAGGATCGGCAATATGGCTAAAACTTGAGTTCTGGGTGGCTTAACTCCCATAACCTCTCTTTGATATGTAGAAGAGTTTAGCACTGTAAAATAGGGTGTATAGAAACAGCGGGGTAATTCGGAACAAAACTCCCTGATCATACAAATAAATTCTTCATAAATATATCGTCGGGTGTTTTTGGCAGTAACATTTTTTAGGAAGGTAAAATTACAAGAAGTAGGAAGAAATATTTTTGTCATTTTGGCAACACTGTTGGCTTCTGTGCAAGGCTACAACCTAGAGGCTAAAAAACATCAAGTTTTCATGATCTGCAAAACTTTGTATGTAAGTACAGACCCCTTTATATTTCAAATCTAAGTATAGTATTTTTTAATTATGCATATATCTGAACAACAGAGAGAGAAAATGAAAAATTCTTCATAATGTCATAGAATAAGGATTTGCGGGGTGAATCGAACACTTTGTTCTGTTATTCCAATTCAAACTTATTTAAAGGAAACTGCTGGAAAAATCAAGATTCTAACCCCAATTTTTCTAGTCAAAACAAGGACAAAAGGATTTATTACTGTTTATCCCTTCTCGCTAGCAACTAGATCTTATAGAATGACAGAAAGTTGCAGATTTAAAAAGATTTTTGCTCCAGGATACTTCTTTTTAGTTAAAATGCATGGGGAAAATCATGCAGGCATTCTTATGGCGCAAGTTGCGCATCAAAATTGGGGGGGGGGGGGATTTTTGAAGGCTAATTTAATTATTTATTTAAATTACTTATTAATTTATTTTTATATTTTAAATTATTTCTTTTATTTCGTGATTATTATTATATTTATTTATTTCTTTTGTATGTGCGTGTGTGTGTGCTTGGAATGTCTGGAAGTGAAGAAAAGCGATACTATTCTGCGCATAGTTCGAACTTTAAAAAATATGAATAATATATATAAAAAATAACAGTTATAATTTAAAAAAATAAATAAATAATCTTTGAAAAAATGAATAATATTCAAAAAAATAAATAAAATAAAGAAGAGGGGTAAAAATAAAAATAAAAAGCACAAGATGGTTGTGAAAAATGAAGGAGGGGATTTGTTCCATTGAGTTTGGGGGGGGGGGGTCGGCTACAGTTCCAAATAGTTCTTCATGTTGTAACAGTTCTTAAAGGAAAATTCTATTTCCAAAACATTTCCCCGTGAAACTATTCATAAAAAAAAAAAAAGTAAAAATTCCATACCCAGGGGGGGGGGGGATGTTCGAGATAAACACCGAATAAGTGGAGTCTTCTCTTTCCTTCCGGGCAGATCGTCGGACTCTAATTGTAGCACTATTTATATTATGTGAACGAGATGTCGCCGAAAGCGGAGACCAGGTTTCGGGGATATTTTGCGATACTATCCAAAGTTGCAGAACTGGTGCAGTGACACAGGAACTTTCGGAGAATCAAGTTACTTCCACAACCTACATTAAATTGGTGATCGGTTTTACGATATTCTTACGTTCGCGGGGAAAATTCACAAAATCAATCAACAGTAAAATCGGACACAATGAACGACGAGGTACTGTATTCCATGTGAATATTTATAAAGTAAGTCATTAAAAAAAAACGTGATAGGCAACGCATATTTGTACTGTCTGATTTTATTGTATGCTACAACAAAATCAGTACATGCAAAAAATACTTTTTTAACTTTTCCGTGTTTTTTTTTTTTTTTTTTTTTCGTATATTGACTTTTCCCTCCGTCATGCTTCACACCAGTAGTCGTTAAGTGTAAATTGTAAAAGGATGTATAATATCATTTTATCGATATTATTAAAATGTAGGAGTTGCTTTCGTGAGACGCGTAGCATCTCTAAATTATAATCCACCTGCCAGTAAGTCTATTATACAGCCACAAGTGCATTTACTGGTTTGGGAGCTTACCGCAATGCAATTTTTTTAACCCCTTCGCCTGTTACAGAATCAAACAAAACATTTCTCTGTAAGTTGTTGAATACGCTTCGGGGCCCCTGTGGTCGTAGGGACTCCTCGCAATCAGAGCCATCGAGTACAATGATGGACCTCTTATCAGTGTAGTCTATAAGCCCCCACCCCCGTCCCCCCACATTTTTTTTTAAAATTATACTACTCTGGATTCGAACCGCCTCCACCCCCCCCCCCAAAGGATAGGACCCCTGGTTTCCAAGTAGTCTAACCTGGCTTCTCATGGGTCCTACTCGTAATTGCGACATTAGCAGCATGGTAAATCCGCTACTGTGCCACAGTCATGCTGAAACTTATTGTTGTGGCATTGACTTCTTTGGCTGTTGAAAAGAAAACCGTACTTCGCAGTGTGCGTGATCAGGAATAAACTGAATTGATCTGTTCACGAGACACGATTCTCGATGGGGCTATTGGTTGGTTAAATATGCTTCCTGACGAACTGACATGCCTGTTGACTATGTCAATAAACGAAATGCAAGAGATCGCAAATTTTCGTTCCGCTAACATGTCTGACAAGAAAATGATACTGCTATTAAATGTATCTTCCCACGAAACATATATGAATTGGTGGACTGTTGACGAAGCATGTTTCTCGACTAAATGATTACTTTATTATATGTGTCTGACGACGAACATATCAGTTGTCAAACTAGATTTGTCAAACAAATATACAGGAGACTAACAAATCTGTTTCTTAATGTACCTTTTTAGACGTTGCATACACTGCAAAAAAATGAACTGTTTTTTACAGTATAATACTGGCAGCAGAGGTTCCAGTGTAAGACTGCAAAAAAGCACTGTAATAAACTGTAAAATTAGTAAGTTTACAGTTTATTACTGTAAAATGGGCAATTTTACAGTTTAGTACTGCAAAGTTTGCAATTTTGCAGTTAATTATTATAAAATTAGCAATTTTTAGTTTATTACTGTAAAATTCGCTGTATTAGACTGTAAAAACAACATTCGTTTTTTACAGTGAACATGAGTTGGCAAATTGAAATCTTATGTCAACAAAAAAATAGGCTAAACGTTTATGAAAAAACGGGTTCAGCTTGACCAACTGAGAGATGGCAGGTGAACTGAAAACGGAGCAAGATTACTTCATTGTATGATAGATAAGGTCAGCGAAATCGCATGCGCAGTCAAGACTCTACTTCTTGCACATTTTGCTGCTTCTATACTCATAATAAAATTAAGTGGTCCGCCACAACTTACAGTTCACTCTCCATCGTAAAATATAAGTTGCTCCAAACAAGTAAACAGCTAATTTGATTTATACTCTAATCGTATCTACCATAGAATGTATTAAACAGTTCTTCCATTCGGGCGAAACGTTTCAGTAGAAAAATAGTGTTTTCACACCACTGGTACATTTTAACTCTCAAAAGGGACAAATTATCTATTTAATGTAGCTTAGCATGAGGAAATGATCAATTTTCTCTACAAGGCGACAACATTTTGACTAATAGATCAAACTAAGTGGAGGGAAAAAAAGAACTATGATTAAAATAAAAATGGAGAAAAAAAGCTATATTGCTGTTATGAATGTGAATAAACTTTGTTTTCAAATTGCACACGCCTATGAACAAAAAATAAAGGCGATTCATGCTTTTGGTTTTGAAGAGGGTCGTTTGAAAAATATGAGCACTTAAATAGGAAGAAGGTCATAAGTGTAATATGCGACCACAAATAGCCGTATATGGGGCTCTATACCGGTAAGTACTCAAAATTTAAGTTCCCGAAAAGAGTTTTAGGGTATCTTTGGTCACTTTAAGGGGAGAGTCATAACCCCATAAACCAGATCCTGGATCCGTATTCGGCATTAAAATTACGACGTAAAAGCGACGTTAGACTAAGTCATGAAAATATCTAAAATGATTATAACTCAAATGACAAAAAGTAAAAACTAAGTGAATATGTGAAGAAAGATTAAAAGTTTCTTACTTCTTAAGAAGAAAATATTTACGCCGAAAGTGAATCACCGAAAATACTCAATTTTATTTGCCGGTCACTTTAATATTTTGACATTTGGAGTAGCAAATTATATTGAAAAAGAAAAGATCAACATCTCGTCTGGGAATTCTAAAGTATAATCTGACATTAGAAAACACACTGAATCAAACCTGCTACCTTACACTGCAAAAAAATGAACTGCTGTTTTTACGGTATAATTATGGCAGCCGAGGCTCCAATTTATAACTGAAAAATGCACGGTAATAAACTGTAAAACTAGCAATTTTAGTTTCTTACTGTAAAGTAAGAAATTTTACATTTTAAGTGCAGTAAAATTTAACTGCACTATGCTGTAAACACTTTAGTATAATACTGGCAGCAGAGGTTCCAGTTTAAAACTGTAAAATGCGCGGTAATAAAATACATCATAAACAATGTAACAGTTTATTGCTACAAAATTAGCAATTTTCACAGTTTATTACTATAAAATTAGCTGTATCAAAACAACATTTATTTTTTTCAGTGTACTGAATTAATAACTTTAATTTTAACACGAAACTCCACTTTTCTCTTTCCTCCATTCCTCTGTTATTGTCGTTCGCACGTCCCGGCCTGCGGATGAGCCCGGACACAAAGACAAAAACAATAAAAAGAATCCCGGCACACATATTTCACCGGTTCCAAAACTATCGGAAGCGCGTTACGCTTATTTTCAAGAACGACCACGCCCGAACGTAGAGCTGTGGGGTGCAGAGAACAGGCTGACTTATCCGACATTTTGGTTCCAAGACAGCTTTGGATCAAGCATTGTTTGAGTGTTAGGAAACACGTTAATATTGTCCCTGGTTGCTCTGGCTTGAAATAACTTATGATCAGCTGGATAAAGAGCCACATTAGGTAAATCTAGAAAGATAACTTATTCCTCAAATTTAAAAAGTGTTAATTGGGAAATGTTTCCTGTAGATAAGTCCATTTCCAATGCTGCACTTGGTTTAAACCTGAGTTTACAAAATGTTTTTGTCCTGTGGACAAAAATAGTCAAATATCATCAGGCAGCTACATCTCAAACTTTGCTACCATTTTTCTTCAACGGACTTGAGTACAGATACCAGTGGTTCGACACTTGCCCTTTTGGAACCAAAATGTCGGATAAGTCAGCTCCCCTTTTGTAGGGGCCTTAGGGTGCAGAAGGGGCACTTTGGCAAACAGAGCAGGTCTCCAAGGCAACAGGATGGACCATTACTCAGATGACGTCACGGTCGCACATGATCACTCCCGGCCTACGTGATAATAACTCGATGGTCAGCGGGATCATTTTCCATTAGAACGATCGCGAGAAGTTGCTTGTTCTATCGGGGACACCTGCCCGTGTTTCTCGCTACGCCGAGTCGCGTATACGTGCCGGCCTTCGTCCTGGGATCTTCCGATAATGTGATTGGGGTGCGAATGATTCGACGCCCTTTGCAATCGACATCCCCTGGCTTTTAGTACCCTAATTGCAGAATTAAGAGAAAACAAGGGCAGTTAGCGTAGATAAATCTTTGCAAGCAGTTGCAGAGTTTACAAAAGACAAGAATAGTCGGTATTGATAAATCTTTACCAGTAACCTGACCCTTCGGATTTAATGGTAAAGAAATTGCAGAGTGAAAGCCAAGTACTGAGATTAAATTAAAAATTTAAGCAACCCCTGACACTGATTGCCGATCTCTTATTAAAACGAATTTTTCTGGTTATAAAGCATTTGAAATCTGAATATATTTAATTGAAAATTCTTATATTAAAATCAATTACAAGTACTTAACTGTTTCCAAACATATATAAACTGTGCAACAGATAAACATTTTAAATCTCATTGAGTTTTCTATCCTCGTCGGCCAACAATGACAATCCTGTAGATTTGCTAAAAAACCTTATAATTCGAGTTATATTTTACATGGAAGTTCCAAACACATCTTATCAGAGGCAGATATTTTTTTCTTTCTTTTGGCACTATTGTTTCAAATTTTCCAGTATATATTCACTTCAAAAATCGCGTAAAACATTTTAAAGGTTTTTAATTAATATCTTTGTTGAATAATGTCATCCGAAGACGCAATCTAGCTAAAAACACTCTCGATTGGTTCACCTTTCAAACAAGTTTTTTTTTTTCAAAATCAGTCCATCCGTGTAGGCTGTACGGTGCCACCGACATATACACAGATCGACAGACACGCAGGCGCGTCAAACTTATAACTCCCTTCCTTGTTACGTCAGGGGTTAAGAACAAGAGCACTCGGTGTTGATAAATCTTTCAAAGCAATTGCAGAATTAACATAAAACAAGAACAGTCGGTGTAGTAAATCTTTTCAAGCAGTTGTAGAATTAAAGAAAAATAAACATTAGATCTCGATGATGCTTAGCAGGCAATCGTGGAATTAATAGAAAACAAGAACAGTCAGCTTTGATAAATCTTCACAGGCAATTGCAGAATTAAGAGAAATCAAGAACATTCAGCGTTGATAAATCTTTAAAAACAATTGCAGAATTTACAAAAGACAAGAATAGTCGGCATTGATAAATCTTTACCAGTAACCTGACCCTTTGGAATTATTGGTAAAGACTTGCAAATCTTCTGATATAAATTTGTTGACTAATGTTTCAATGCACCTAATAAGCTTCCCTTGCCTTTTTTCTTAAGAAAGGAAAGGCAAATTTATTAGTAAAAATTATCCAACGAGCTATTTTATGAAGGATTGTTTTAATTGACAAGGGGGCGCGAGGCATTAGAAGTACAAAGTTCGGTTTCTTGTTTTCAAACATAAAATTATTGAGTCCCCTATTCAGACCATATTCAAATAAATCTTTTGCTAATTGTCTGAAATGAAACAAACAACCATTTCAATTTCTGATTCTTTTTCTCTAAAAACTCAATGGGAATCATGGGCCTTCGGTACATATCTCAGTTTTCGTGATTAAAGGCTCTGGGATGCAAGGGCAAATATTCCGGGTAGACAGTAAACCGAACGGGGAACCCCAAGTGTTTAGTTCCTAAGCATTCTTGGAATTTATTTAATCCACCAACTGAAGGGGTGAGTCGACTATGCCCGACCCGGGAATCCATCATTTTTCGCTGTGTGGAAGCTCACAGAGCTGCCACTGGGCTATCAAGAAAGAATCAGTTGCATTTAAATGAATGTATTTCAGCCGTATAATACTTATGTTGCTAATTGGAAACAAATGTATAAAATAAGTGATATTCAACCCTGAAATATATCTTCGTTCGAAAAAAAATGTATGATAATTCAGCAGAAATGTGAGTGTTATTCTTTTTTAAAACTAAATTGCTGGTCTAATTTGGTGTTTTAAATACATAACTTTTTTACTATCTGAATTCTGAATTTATAATAATAAGTCAGGAGCTGCAAATTGCTGTAAACTTTGATAGTTTTTCATCTAGATCGCACGAAAAATTCGTGTATTGAACTGTCACTAAAAACTCTGAATATAACACATACTTTTTGGGACATTATTTGCAATTTTTCACTTAATAAAAAGCTAAAATGCAAAGTGATGTAAACGACATGATGTAAAGGAGAAATTTAGATCCCTCACATTTTGCTCAATTTCCGGCCAACTGCTGATCAGGACATGACATTTTCCAGACATAAAAGTCAAACTTTTGGAGACAAAGGAAAGAAAAAAAAAATGTCGAAATTTCACTTGAAAGACCTCTAATCCCTTTCTTTTCATTTTCTTTATTTTTGCCTCCTCAATTTTATGTATTTTTCTTTTTTCTTCTCTTTCTTTTTTTCTCTTCTCTTTCTTTTCGACCTTTTTTTTTCCTCTCCCCTCTTCTTCTTTTTTCTTTTGCTAGGATATTAATGCGAATACAGTTTCTGATTATGACGGTAAGAAATTAAGAAAAGTCTTTTCCTTAAAGGATGCCTATCAAAAATAATTCAAAGTTTTGCTTCTTGGGATGTGTCAGTATTTACTAATCATAAATCCGTCTCTAATTTCCCCAAACGCATTGTTAATAACATTAAAATTACATCACGGGAAAATAAAATGAAATATTTAAAGCGAAAGAAATAAAACTAAGCAAAGACAAATCAATTACAAAAAATAACCAGAAATTAAGTGCGAAATGGGGCACGAAAATAAAAAGGCGTTAGCTGTAAAAAAAAACATTCTACACCCCAAATGTTTTAACTCGATTGAAAAATAACTGAAAAGAACAGCGAGATTACAAGCAAAGCAAATCAACAATAAAAATAAGCATATTATGTAAATGAGCGCTATTAGTGCGCTAAAAGTTAAAAATACAAAAATAAAACGAATTCTTTTTCACCCAGAATAAATAACACTTAACGAATTCGGTATTAAAAAAAGCACGTCGAGAGAATAAAAAGAGAATCAAGGCTTAAGAAAGGGGAAGAATTAAGGAAAAAAAAATGTTTGAATGAATGAGGGAATTAGATGCAAAAGTTGTTCTTCCACCGCCATTACTTCATGTTCTTTTTCACCTAATGGCGCTGGCTAAATTATTTCCAACGCCAGGGTGCGTTCACCAATGAAGAAACGTTGCCAACAGGCAGTTCTTGGTAAATAAATGCGCGATTTAATGAGTAAAAAAGTTGATTTTTCTTTTTATAAATTACAGCTTTAAGATGGCAACTGCGAAATTGTTGCTCTCTTCATTGGCATTTACTCGTCATTGAAGACATTCTTTATACTGATATTACATAATTGCTTTATTATAATTCTTCCAAAGCACAGAGTAATTTATTTTCTTTTGACATTTTTTAATCCGTAAATGCATTGCATTTTTTTAGAATTTCTTTTCTTTTCTTCCCTAACATTTTATGTTGATGGAGAGAATTATGATATTTATTATCATTCGCAGAACACCGAAACAAATCTTTATTTTCGAATAAATTTTCATTATTTTTATCTGAAAACAAAGCTCCATTTTCCGCTGCACAATTTTTAATCATGAATTCTCCCTCACTCCGTTGACATTTTTATAAGTTGAAACTTTAAAGAAAAAAAAACCCCTTAAAATGAATTATTTATTTCTTTACGAAAATTGTACATTACTGAATTGTCCTATTGGACACGATTACAACTAAATGAAAACAAAAATGTAAATTTGAGTAGCAGTTATAGAAAAAAGTAAGCAAGAAAAAAAAAAGTTTTAAATATAAAATATTTAATTTTTCAATTTGCCCAACGGTTTTTTGAAGTGAAAATTTTCCACCGTTTTTTGAGAGCATAAAAAACTTTCAAAAAAGAATAATAATATTTCTAAGAGACACATGTATTACAAAATACATTGTTCCTTCTTTATGTACAATAATTTTCAGAACAATTTCAATTTTTTTCATTTTGAAACGAGTAAATATTCTAAGCTGTTTCACTTTGCTACACATTCCTCTTATTTAAAAAAAGAAAAAAAAAAGGATAAAACAGTTCACAACGGGATATTAATCATGATAACATTGTAAAAACTGTATGAATATGAAGGGGAAGACTAAGGGCCCTGCTCCACATCAGCGAAAAACGCGACCGAAACCGAAGGCAGAAACCGAAAATCCGTGTACTTTTCATAGGAACACCATTTAATCCATTTTACGTTTCTGCTTTATACGCTCGCGTTTTCCGCTGATGTGGAGCCTGGAGCAGGGCCCTTAGGGCGCTTTTCCACTTGACGACACAACAACGACGAAAGTCGGACGGAAATACTGCAACGATAAGTACCGTGTCGTGTCGTCTACAGCACTGTTTTTCCACTCAACCGATACCGTTTCTCCGAAACGTTCATTTTCCACCGCATTTCATTTCGAAGCACTGCCACCAATTTGATCGCATGTATACTATTACAGCTCCTCAATTTAACAGACTACGACTGTTAGATTTACTTTACCTCCGCAAAAAAAAAAAAAAAAAAGTTAAAGAGAAGATATTGGGTGCATGATATTCACAACTTTATTACATTCCCACCTTGTTTACTAAGAACGAAACGCATACTATCAGAATGAAAATCTGAACTTTTCTGTAGCAATAAAGATCGTCTGAGCAACTAAGTAGGAAACAAAATATTAAGTAAAATGAATAAAATTATTTTATTGCTACATTCTTTATTCATCGTCTGCAAATTTAAGCTTATATTTTTTATTATGCAGCGACTTTAAATTTAAATGCCATTTCTATGTGTTGCTCCTTCGAAGAAAGTAAACAGATGAATAAATGTCGTCTCGATTTTAAAATCGAGACGGATGCCATCCGACACGAATGGGACGACAAGCGATATCGTTCGAATGGAGACGACACAATCGTCATCGAATCGGGAAGTGGAAAAGCGCATAGACTATTTTAATGCATATAGCGTGCGCCAATGTCTGATGACGACAATCGTTTACGATTTATCGTTGTCATGTCGTCAAGTGGAAAAGAGCCCTAAGTGTGCTTTTAACGACACGATAACGACGAAAGTCGGACAGAAATACTGCAACGATAAGTACCGTATCGTGTTGTCTACAGCACTGCTTTTCCATTCGACCGATGTCGTTTCTCCGAATGGGTCATTTTCCACCGCATTTCATTTCGAAGCACCGGTATGTTCGCATGTGTATTATTATAGCTCCTCAACTTAACAGACTACGACTGTTAGATTTACTTTACCTCCGCAAAAAAAGGAAACAGATAAAGAGAAGATATTGGGTACATGATACAATTGTATTACATTCCCACCTTGTTTACTTAAGAACGAAACGCATACTATCAGAATGAAAATCTGAGCTTTTCTGTCACACTGAAGATCGTCTGAGCAACAGTAGTGAAACGAAATATTAAGCAAAATGAATTAAATAATTTTATTGCTACATTCTTTATTTATCGTCTCCAAATTCAAGTTTATTTTTTATTAATGCAGTGCTGTTAAATTTAAATGCCATTTCTATGTGTTGCTCCTTCGAAGAAAGTAAACAAATGAAAGAATGTCGTCCCGATTTTAAAGGCGAGACGAATGCCATCCGACACGAATGGGACGACAAACGTCATCGTTCGGTCGGAAACGACACAATCGTCCTGGAATCGGGAGATGGAAAAGCGCATAGCACATTTTAATGCATTTTGCTCGCGCCAATGTCAGATGACAACAATCGTTTACGATTTATCGTTGTCGTGCCGTCAAGTGGAAAAAGGCACGTTCAGAGTACGCGCCCGAGCTTCCCAGGAAGCCGGGTTCTTCCCAAAGCGTTCAGACCTGCCATTTGGAAAGCCCGAACTTCCCAAATGCTGTCCAGAGTAGACGCCCGAGCTTCCCGGGCTCAAGCACAAGCAGCCCAGGAAATTTAGCTGGGCAGATAAGTCACGTGTTTGGGCGTTTAGCAAGGGAAGATGCTCATTGGCTGAAATTTATTGCACTTTCGTCTGCTAGGATTTACGAAGAGTGACTAAAACAAAATCTTGAAAATACACACACAATGGGGTCAAAAATACGCACGCTATTTGCTGTGATGAATCTGAAAGGATATATTTCCTTGAGAATCGGTCATTGCTGGAACAATCCTGTCAGATAAGCGAGATCGATGAAATTCTTTACTTACTGTTAGGCCTATTTCATCGTAAATTCCTTCACTTAAAATAACATATTTCTCATTAAATTCGATAAGTCATTTCGATCCCACGCTCAACCATGACGGTAGATGAACAATAATTGTCGCCAAGGTTAAGAATGGTATCATTTTGGGCCAAAATATAGGATCAAATGCAGGATTGTTCCTGCATTGACCGGCGCGTGACTTTCTGCTGTTGTGTCCGCCATGTTGTTTCTTCCCGAATGGCACAAGTGCTGTCCAGACCACAACTTCCCGGGCTCGGCCCGGGAAGTTATTTATGACGTCACGGCTTAAACGCCCGGGCGGCCCGGGCGAATACTCTGAACGCAGCCTAGTTTTCGTAATCATTATATAAACTCTATGACTAAGTTGCGCTATACTGTAAAAAAGCGACGTTGTTTTTAAGTATAATACAGCTAATTTTTTCTAACAGACAGTAAAAATTGCTTATTTTACAGTAATAAACTAAAATTGCTGCTTTACAGTAATAAACTGTGAAATTGTTAATTTTACAGTTTTAAACTGGAATCTCTGCTGCTAGAATACTGTTGTTTTTACAGTATAATGCAGCTAATTTTGTGGTAATGAACTGTAAAATTATGGTTTTTAACTAAAATTGCTGCTTTACGTTAATAAACCGTAAAATTGCTAGTTTTACAGTATATTACTGTGCATTTTACATTTTTAAGCTGGAACATCTGCTGCCAGTATTATACTGCGAAAACAACAGCTTATTTTTTGCAGTGTACATTTTAGTAAAGAGAATTTTTTTTAAAGAAGGTTACAATGTAGGTAGTAGAATTACTAGAGGATTTTTTCATTTCATGCAATTAATGACCGAAAAACAATCAAACATAATATTTTAATCATAGAGCTTGTGATGCCACTTTCTTCGAAACATCTTAAATCGTTCACGAATTTTATTACCGTCATAAACGTGATAATACGGTTTAGGCAGGGATTCAAGTGAAACAGGCTATCGCAAACTGCAATCGCTACTGGAAATGAATTACATTAGAACGTTTCTTGATACTGGAAATGAATTACATTAGAACGTTCATCGTGACGTTTGCCTATGAAAAATGAGCTAGATAAAACGTCACAGCCTACTTGGCGAATAAGAGGAGATGGCCGATTGCTTGTGAGCTCTTATTGGCTCCGCTCGTAGTGACGTCAGTGCCAAGTTAAGCTGATGATAATGTAATTCACTTCCAGTAGCGATTGCATTCGAAGCGATCGCAGTGCTGTTTCACTTGAATCCCTGCCTAAATACAACATTAATTAATCTTCTTAGGCAGGGATTCAAGTGAAACAGCACTGCGATCGCTTCGAATGCAATCGCTACTGGAAGTGAATTACATTATCATCAACTTAACTTGGCATGACGTCACTACGGGTGGAGCCAATAAGAGCTCACAAGCACTCAGCGATCTCCTCTTATTCGCCAAGTAGGCTGTGACGTTTTATCTAGCTCGTTTTTCATAGGCAAGCGTTACGCTGACGTAACGATGTTTTTATCAAGAAACGTTCTAATGTTATTCATTTCCAGACGCGAATGTAATTTGCGATTGCCTGTTTCACTTGAATCCCTGTCTAAAATGATTTTTTTTAACATGAACTTGCAACAGGATCTTCCTTTAAGTCCAAAACGAAGTAAGAGTGCCCACAGGGAGATATTATGGCGCAAGTTGCGACATAAAAATTTTTGGGGGTTATTTTTTAATACTAATTTATTTATTTACTTAAATTATTTATTAATTTCATATTTTAATTTAAATTATTTACTGATTTTTTTTAATAAAAATTATTCATTAATTCATTTTTTTAATTTAAATTATTTCTTTTATTACTTTATTATTTTTCAATATCAAAATATCATCTCTTTCCTTTCCTCCTTTTTTGAGGGAGTAAGGGACCTACTGAAAATTTAAAAAAAGAAAAAATTCCTTAAAAGAAGTTTTAGAAGACCTTCAATAGTGTTGGTGGGTGTATGAGGTTCAGGAATGCCCTTACCTTGGAAATATTCCGAAATTGCAATCTTAAAAACACCAATCGTAGGTCCCAAATATGGTATAGCAAAGAAGAAAAGATTGATGCTATTAGACTCGCCCGCTGCGAGTTTTGAAAATCAAAGTTCAAAAAACGTAGTTTTAAAGGATTTTTGATGGCATTAGCTCAGCCGGATCATCGATTTTTCCGAGCTGAGGAAAAACCCTTGCTGCCCTAACCTCGTACAATTGAAGTGTTTATATCAATTTTCATTGGGGAAGAAAAACACGCACATAGAAATAATAGCGGTGAATTTGCTGCCCCACAGAAGTTGTCGATCGGGAAAGATACACGGATTGCTTTTCCGTAGTGGAAGTAAAAGATTCTCCTTGAGCTCTCCGAAGGGAAATGATGGGAGGTCACTGGGACCTCCCAAAATTTCCTTCATTCGACAAACTCGCACTAACGATTCGGCAAATTCAGGGATAGTAGTGAAATAATTTTTTTGTAATGATATTGTAACGAGTCCGTAGCACCTTCAACTTTCTTAAATAATCATTCCAATCTTGAGGAAGTAACTATAAATTTATTTACAAGTATGTACACTTATTTACAATAGGAGCAGGCAACAATTGCTAAACATCCAGCAATTAGGTAACAAACAGTTCACTGTACTCTCAACAGTAACTCAGCACCAAGTATCTAACGTGAACAGTAATTGAGCCAATATTTAGAAAAGTGCCAATTTGAAGTTGGAGTTTTCTGAAAAAAAAATTTTTTTGCAGAAAAAAACTAATATTGGATTCTAAGTCTAAATTGGGTCTAAATGCAAGAAAATAAAAGGGGGGAGGTCAAGGAAGTTATTTACCCCCTCCTTAGATTACTCACTTTTAAGTCGTTACAGATCTGATGAATGTTACAGATCTGATGTTAATATGAGTACATATTTGAGTTTATGCTTTCAGTCTTCGTTAACATCTCTAAATATGATATCATTTCCTTGCATTTTTAACATAGAATTAAGATAATTAGATTAAAATATATATATTAGGCTAAAAAATCAAATTTCATTATGAAAAAGCATTTCTTGGAAATAAAAATGAGCGATAAGGTTTTTAGGTAAAATAAATTATGAAATTACCAAATCCAAGCTAATAAAACATTTGTTTTGTTTTAAAACAACACACAACTTCAACTTTTTCAACACACAACTCTGCTGCTTGCTTTTCTTTAATTAGTTGCAGGAAATTTAATTTCTTGATCAGAAATTCAAATTTAGCATGCTAGTTATTATCTAGTTATTTAGCGAAATTATGAGAAATTGAAGCACCAAAAATAAATAAATAAATAAATAAATAAATTAATTAATTAATTAATAAATTAAAAGAATAATAATTAATTAACTTAATTTCTGCAGTGTCAATTTTTCTTATTTTACTAACTTCTATTGTTAGGTCATACAAACCACAAATGAAGCAATTGTACTAAAACTCATTGCTTTTCATTTTTTAAGAACAAAAATATTCAATATACATGGCTAAAGTATGATTTTTGCTTTTTATAATTCTGAAACGTGTGAGTTAGTTCTGTAACATATTTGCTGTTTTTCAAAGTTACCGCTCTGACTGTTACCGATCTGACAAACTGACAAAGTTTTTTTTTTTTCTATTTCCGAGTCGATCGCACTAAACCAAAATCAAACACGTGGTTTTTTCACTTGTAACAAAGGACTATACTTATATATAAAATAATTTTTAAAATAATAAAAACTGCGCATTTTAGAGCGTGTTACCGATCTGATGACTCAAATGACACACATTTTATAAAATCACTTTAAAAAATCTTACCTACAATTTTAGATGCAGAAATGCAAATTTTTAATTACAATTCGATAAAACTTTCCACCAGGTACTCAGTATCACGTGGTATAGGTGCAGGAAATGATTTTGGGAGCCTAAACATAGATCGGAAGTTATTGTTACCACTCTGACGGCGGAACTTGGGACACGCTTATTTCGCATCAGCTAGAAAATCAGAAATCGATTAAAACAAAAATGAAGTAAAATATTAACAAAGGAGTAAAAATAGAATCGTTTTTTGTGCAAGTGCGTTTTTTTAGGAAGTTAGAAAGTACGCATGACCTGTTTGCATGCTAAGCTTTGCTACTTGGGACACGTTACCGATCTGATTTTTGATGTATAAACACAATATTTTCTGATGAAAAAAAAAAAAAATTCTGATGTTATTAGATGAAATGAAAGAAAAACTTATCTTCTTTCTGGGGAAAATTATTTTTTTAACTAGTTATTGAAATACTGGTGAAAATTCACTTGGGACTCAAATTGGCACTTTTCTAAATATTAGCTCAATTAAGAAATAACAAAAGCAAAACAAACATTCGCCGGAGCGAATAAAACGAGTCTGCCAGAAATCAAATCTAAAAAGAACTAACGAACTCTGTTCAAGACAGTAGGACAGCTATTTATACTCGGAAGGAAATTTCTACAACATTCTAGCAAAATCCGGAGTGTTCGATTCATTCACAAACTTAAATAATCCATTCAAGAAAATTCTTGTGATAAAAAGAAAAACCCACGATATTACAACTCCAAGCGAAAATGTCTTCATGCTTATTAAATGTAGGGGAAGTGCAAAAACTACAAAAGGTTATGGGGTCGGTATACCAGCGGTAAAAGTGATATCTTCAAATACTTTTAGGATTTTTGCCTCCAACTCGACTACTTTCGTATTCCATGCTGATGAGAGCAGAATAAGCTCGAAACAGCTGTCCGTGGATGGAAATGGTCGAGTTGGCGGTGTATTGCATGTTTCTGCCTTAGCCCTTGCTTAGAGGCGGTTACTCACTGCTTTATACCTTGCGCTCTGCCTAAAAAATTTACGAGTTGTACCGTACTAAGTGCGGTCGCTCGCTGGTATTCTAATTTCACATTAGCTACCAGTTTTTTTTTTGGCTCTCTTTGCTATATAAGAGGATTTTTGCCTCCAACTCGACTACTTTCGTATTCCATGCTGATGAGAGCAGAATAAGCTCGAAACAGCTGTCCATGGATCGAAATGGTCGAGTTGGCGGTGTATTGCATGTTTCTGCCTTAGCCCTTGCTTAGAGGCGGTTACTCACTGCTTTATACCTTGCGCTCTGCCTAAAAAATTTACGAGTTGTACCGTACTAAGTGCGGTCGCTCGCTGGTATTTCTAATTTCACATTAGCTACCAGTTTTTTTGGCTCTCTTTGCTATATAAGAGGATTTTTGCCTCCAACTCGACTACTTTCGTATTCCATGCTGATGAGAGCAGAATAAGCTCGAAACAGCTGTCCATGGATCGAAATGGTCGAGTTGGCGGTGTATTGCATTTAAATACTAGTTTGACTTTTCATTACAACCCTTAAAATATATCCATTTATTTTTAAAAAAATACACGCTTCAACCACCATTTGTTAAGTTTTCCCATCGGCCATCGGCCATTCGAGGCGAAAATTAATTGATCATCTGCCATCGACCGTCTTTAAACAATCGGCATCTACCCATCGACTAAAAAATTCTATCGGTCGTTTTTTTTTATTTTTTTTAGTTTGAACCTTTATAAATTAGAAAAAAAAAATCGCAGGCCTTTGAGGGAGGCGTTTCATCCCTAAAACCCCTCCTTCACTGCGCCTCTGATTGCAGTAATAACCTGAAAATGATCATTTGTGGACAGGGTTGGCAAGTTTTTGACAGTCGGAGGTTTTATCCAGTTTTAACCGTGGTCTTTACCGTCATGTCAAAAACCCCTTTTTGACATGGTTTTTGACATAATTGTCAAAAACCTAAATTTCTGTCCAAAACATGTTTAAATTTGATATTGACAATCAAAATACATTTTCAAATGAATTTTACAATTTCTGATTTCAGACACTGAAGTAAACTTTTGGAGTTTTAGGTTATTAAAATAAAGTGTAATAAGCAATCCTAAACATAATTGAAGGGCTCGGGAGTAAATAATGGTAACTAGCATTTTAAAAAATCAAACATATGGCTTTTGAATATGGCTTTATTGCTTCGAGAAATTACTGTAACAGGTTTTTTTATTTTAAAAATGAAGTGGGTACATTAATTAAGTGCTGTGTGTCTTGGGTATACTTAATAAATTTTTACAAGTGATTTTTTTAATTTTAATTTGAAATAGTCCGATTTTTAGAATTTGTCAGATACCATTATTTACTCCTGAGCCCTTCAATTGGGATACTACAATATGCTTACATGTGGAAAATAAAATAAGTGAATGAGCTATCATTAACAAGAATAACTAATAAATAAATAAATAAAATAGTTTGATCAAAAAAATATTTAGCAGGTTTGTACACTGAGTACTAATTAATTTAGTTTTGCTTTTACTCAAAAGAAAAAAAATCACTTTAAATTCTGATGCAAAGATTTTTAGCTTGATAAAATAGCTAAAATAAAAGCTAAAGTAAGAGGCTGCTTAACTAAAATCTGAGCTAGTTAAAAAAATCTAACTAAGCTTAGAATAAAAAGAGAATGCTATATATAAAAGTATCTCTAGCTAAAATACTAGTCTCGTTAAAAAAAAATGAAAACTTTATAAAAAAAAAGAAAAATTCTAACTCTAAGAGAAATCTAAAACTATCTATCCTAAATCAAATACTAAAGCTATATAAAACTTACTGAAACTGAGTAAATAATAACTAATATCTAATCACTAAATGATAAAAAAGCTAACGAAAGCAGCTCTCTAAGAAAAGTAACTAAAAAAAAATAAAACTGAAAAAATTGATAACTTAGGAAAAATACTTAACTAAAAAAATATATACAGAAAAAATGGGCTAACTAGAACGTACGGCTAAAGAAACTCTGAAAAAAATAGAAAAGCAAACTAAACAGT
Source organism: Uloborus plumipes (assembly GCA_038373865.1). Lineage (NCBI taxonomy): Eukaryota > Metazoa > Arthropoda > Arachnida > Araneae > Uloboridae > Uloborus > Uloborus plumipes. The sequence continues at coordinate 38,436 of JAXGGA010008052.1, forward strand.
AATTAAAACTAACCTAACTATAAAATAAAATAATAAACAGTGATCCAAATAAAGATAACTTACTAACGAAACTAATCATACGGAACAATATACTAAGTAAAGCTAAAATAAACTAAACTGGGCCTATAAGAAGATACTAATAAGATAGTGAAATGGATATAAGCTTGCTCTAAGCTAACTACTTAAAAAGCGAGTAAATAGGCTAAACTTAGTAGAACTATATAACTTATAAAGAAGTAATATCAACTAAAAAAATTGAAGCTTTAAAGGAAACTTTGAATAAAAACTAATAAAAGAAAACTTATATTGCAACTCTAATCCGTACTCAAACCTCGGGTTGCGACAGAGACCCAAACCCGTCGCTGTCCCAGACAAAACCTCACACCCATGCCCACTGCACTCTTCACTCCTTCAACCACTCTCACACAACCGCACAAAAGCACCATCACACAAGAATACTGCTAGCCCCTCCCTAGCAACTGCTTCCTTGCGACATCTCAATCCCAAATCAATATCATCACACGTGTACTCCTCCTCCTGCACATCTCCACCCTCATTCGCATACCTTCCCAGTCCACCTCGCGACCCTTTCACGAACACTCGCCCCATCGAGTCTATCATCTCACCTCCATCAACTGCACACCCGACCCCACCTACTCACGCCCCATCCTCCCCCGTCACACACACACTACACAATCGCCCCCAAAACCCGCCCCCACCCCACCAACTAACAGCAACAACCCAACCACCCCCAACCTCAAACATCCCCTACCGTGCACCCCGCACTCACACCCCGCAATCACTCCTTCCACACACTTAGCAAAGTCCCACGGTGTCCGCAACGCCCACAATTCCGTCAGTCTAGACACTCGCCACATCTGCCCATGCCACTCTACCTCAGCAGCACTCGGTTACCCAACCGCCACCACTCGAATCGCCCTTATCCTCCCTCTTAACTCCCCCTCGGAAATAATCGCACCACGCCCCACCCTTCCCTGGTGGCTCACCTGCACACCCACCTCAGCTCACACCCCACCCATCGTCACGCAACACCAAACATGACCCAAGACACATGTCATTAAACCTAACTCAATGGCCCTACCACCGGCATCTCTCTCGACCATCGTCAACCGCCCGACACACCGATAAATTACAAAGCTTGGCATAAAACTAACTGTGCCCCGCCCCTACCTTGTGCCACCCCAGCGCAGCCCGCTAAACCACTCACCATCTACCCCACTCTTCAAGATGCATGCCTACATTATCCTCTCCGACACACCACCACCCCCCCTTCCCGCCGCAACGACACATGCGCAACCCCCCTCATAATCCACTCGGCACACCAACCACCCCCCGCCACTTGCCCCCCTAAACCGTCTCTCCAACACCGCCCACGCCCCCCTGCCACCCATGTAAATACATGGCCCACCCGCCCAACCGCACACCTTCCGAATGCAACCTCGCCACCCTGCATCTGTGTTCCTCACTAAGCACCACATCGCCTCCCTCCCTCTACCAATGCCAGTCGCCCTGCACCCCGCCTCTTAACCACTTCATCCGATCACTACTGACATCATATTCTTCCCCCCCTATCTTCATGTTCGTCACCACCACTCGCTCCACAGCCCACCCCTACCTTCTACCGACCTACATCCCGCCCCGCCCTTGCCCTCCACTCACTCCACCTAGAACTTCCCATTCTCACATGACTAGTAGCCACACGACCCAAACCAATCAGTCCATCCCCTCCCCCTCCACACACTCCTGTCTTGGACGTAGCATACCACACTCCACACCGAACCTCTTGTCCCGCCCCATTTCTTGCTCCACCCACTCACACCAATCCCACGCACCTCTTCACAGCATAAGCTCTCTGATATACTACTCACATCCGCCTCCACCCTGGCACAACTACACACACAGCAACCATAGCACCGAGCACCCACCCAGCAGTGCCACTGCCCAATTGGCATCTCCCCCTCTACAGCTCCCCCCACCACCAACCCACAACCCCAACACGTTCAACCCACACATATACCCCCCACCACCTACACCCAAAGTCTAGCACCTATAAATCCAACGCCCAAATAACCTGCCCACCCCGATATCCAAACCAATCCTGCGATTACATGTAACTACCCTACCAACAATTCCATTACATCAACTAGCCCACCCCCACCACCAAGCTCTAAAAGACCAAACCCCAACCCTACCTCACAACTTTAGAATGAAGTATATTAAAAATTAGTTAACTTTAATTTATCACTCCCCCACACAAGTATACATGAACAGAAACTGAAAGCATATGTCCAAACCAATATGCAAAATAAGTTTATAAAAACTTGACATATAAAACACTAAAAGATAGTTATAATAAACATTATAAACAAAACAACTATACAACGGCAGGAATAAAGTTTTAAAACTTAACTTTTATCCCGGACAAAACCAGTTAGTTCAAAAGAATGAGAAATAATTTTCATTAAATTTATTAATTTAATGTTTATTAAACTTGATTGATAAGATGTATAAATTTTTATTTAATATTTTTGAAGATGAGAAACCGAAAAAGGTTTTTAAATAATCTCAATAACCACTGTATTTGAGTTTTAGACAGGTTTTTGACGTTTTCGACGTTTTTGACAGGTTTTCGACAGGTTTTCGACTTGTCAAAAACCCAACCCTGTTTGTGGGCCTATGTTAGTCTGGTCCTGAGGTATAGAACTGTGCTTAAGCGCTTATTTATTGATAAGACTACCTTGTGTACTGGCCATGAGTACAAGGGCGGACACAGAAATAGTTTTTGAAACAGGCCCAAAAAAGTAAAAAGTGCTTCCCCCCCCCCCCCGCATATTTTTTTTATAAAAAAAAATTGTTACCGTAAAATGGGGTGAATCGGAACACTTTTCAGCTTTAATTGTAAAAAAGTAGTAAAAAGATTTTTTTTATTTGATTTTTTGGGTAAAAACTTCGGTCTTGCTTTGCTTTTGATACTCCAAGCAAAGACAAAACTTTTCGAACAGTTATTATTTATACATATAGGGATTTAAAGGTGTTCCGAATCACCCCGCTGATAGGGGTCAATCGGAACACATGTTAATTTTTTTTTTTTCAATTTAACCTGTAATAGGTCTCACAAACATGAGTAATATTGATGGGGGAGAATAAGAACAGATAATTACTGTCAAATAAATGCATAATTTCAATACCAGTAAACGTTTATAATTTGTCAAAATCCAAAATCATTTTGAACTTATGAAAAATGAAAAGTAATTTTAAGAAATGCTTTTGAATTAAAATAAAAAGCTGTAACATAAATTGAAGTTATTCATGTCGTCCACAAATATGTACTTGGCCTTAAAACTAGCAGTTGTGGCTTGACTTAAGTTTTTTCATAACATCTTCTGGGATGAGGATGAGCGCTGCCTTTTCTTTAGTTTCTTGAAATCTCTGGGTTTTGGGAATTGTCCTGTAAGATTTTCCCATTTATTCATCACTGTCTGTGTGCTGGACTTTTGCTACATAAAGTCTGTATGACTTTCTCCCATGTATTTTAGGTAAAAAGAAGTCTCCTGGAGCAAAAATCTTTTTAAATTTGCAACTTTCTGTCATTCTAAGATCTAGTTGCTCACGAGAAGAGATAAACAGTAAGAAATCCTTGTTCTTGTCTTGAATAGAGAAATTGGGGTTAGAATCTTGATTTTTCAAACAGTTTCCTTTAAATAAGCTTAAATTGGAACAACAGAACCAAGTGTTCCGATACACCCAGCAAATTTTTTTCCTATGGCATTTTTCAGAATTGCTCATTGTTATGACACATTTTTTTTTAAATGTAAATTCTAATGTGGTATTCTGTTGTTCAGATACATGTATAATTGAAACATACCACTCATAGGTTTAAATTATAAGAAGGTTTGTACTTACATATAAAGTTTTGCAGTCTATGAAAACGTGATGTTTTCTAACATTCCACGTGCAGCCCTCCTTATACGCCAGTACGTTGCCAGATTGACAAAAGTAATGTTTTTCCACTTCCTATGATATTAGCTTTCTAAAAAAAAATTAATGGCGAAAAATACCCAATAGTATATTTATGAAGAATTTTTTTGTACGGTAGGGAAGTTTTATTCCGATTGACCCCGCTGTTCCTATACACCCTATTTTACGGTACAAAGTTCCTTTAAAATGTTCCAAAAAAGGGGGGATGGAGAACCCCTCCCCCCCATATCGTCCTTCCTTTGAAATTGATCCTCTCCTATCTGTAAACATTAAAAAAAAAAACCTGTGCTATAGAGAAGAGAACATTCTCCATCAACTTTCTGTGACATCAAAAACGCTTCAGCTGCTGGATTTTGAAGAGAAAAACAAAATTTAAAGCAAACATATTTTTCGCTTGTCGCGTGTCCCTATCGCTGCTATTTATCCGAAGGCGAAAATGAAACTATGTGTACTTGGATGCCTGTCAAGGTCATATTACTGAAGTTATGTACTTTAAATTTTAGCCATCCTCTCTTCACTAATCCCACCACACAGGCACGTCATTTCAAGGTTTTCCAGGCGGTTCAAAGGGTGTAAACACAATGCAATTCATCGAAAAACAACAAAAGCCACGCCTGCTTATATGTAAGTACATTGATTTCTCAAAACCGGGTGGGGGGGGGTCAACTATCTGTCCCCCCCCCCCCCAATGATGGGAATGTCACCACAGATTCTGAGCCTTGATATTTTATTTATCTGAAGAAAAGAAAGTGATCATTCTTTATTGAACAGCTCTAGTACAATTAGGTCTGTACCGCTAATACTTCGATCTAGTAATGACACCCACCTAAAACAAGAGCTGAACTACTCTCTCTCTATTTCTTGCGACCTCAGTTTTTGAAATCGCGACGAACGGTCCTGCGTTCGTTTTATTACTTTTCTTCTTTCTTTTTAAGCGATTAAACTCACAGAATGAGGGACGATTACAGGTTTAGTTCTGAGCTAAGGGCCGCTTTGATGGAATCGCAAGGGCCGTTTTAACAGTCAAATCCGACCCTGTAAACAGAATCTCAGCAAAAAGAAGAAACACTATTGTGTAGAAAAATAACATAGAAGCCCAAAATGAACAAAAAAGCAGCAAAAGTCTATTCATTGTCCATGCTAATAAAATGTAGTGGCTCACATACCATACACCGGTCATAGGGTTAATCACATTTTTTTCAAATTTTTATTCTTATGAACTGAATAGTTTTTTTTTATGCTTTTTTTTCAAAAACTTTCCTTGCTTTATTTTTAAAAACAGCATTTCACTACTATGAAAGTTTTTAGACCGCCAAAATTCCAGCTCTGTTGACGTCCATCTTTCGGATTATCAATCCGTCCTTTTTCTCTATGCATGAGGTGATTTATTTCGGAGATGTCACATACTGCCGCGTCAGACGGCAGCGTCTGTTACCTGAATCCGACGCGCAAATAAAGAAAGAAAAAAAAAATCTGTCGCACATACCTAAACAGGAGCGCGGCAAAAAAGAGGGAAAAAAATACATTTGTATGGAGAAACAACCTGGAAAGCCCGGAAACGGTCCAGAATGACCAAAAAGGCTACAAGGGTCCATTGTCCATGCAAGCCACGACCGAAGAAAAAGCCGAGCGGGGGGGGGGGGGCGAGGGAGCGAGCGGGAGGAGAAAAAGTTGGTATTCAAGCCTTCGCCCGTATTGCCCCCATAAAATATTAATCGCGGCGGCGTCGCGTGTGGCCCTTGTTACATCTAACTCATTCGCTGCAGCTTCATTACCATTGCTAATGCCCCGCATTTCCAGTACTTCCATTCCGCCCGGGTTTTGCATACATTACCGGCGGAGCGACCGAAGGCGGACGGCGAGCCCGGACGCGGCAGTCTCGGCGCGGAGAGCCCGCCGGCCGGTTGTGGTGTTCTCTCGGTCGCGGGGCTTTTTCTGTGCCGCCTCGGCCTTTTTGCTTTGCTTTGTTTGGGCTCTTTTTCTGCTGGCAATTATCAGCGTTGTGCGAGAGAGGTTTCTGTCAACTGCGTGTCCGGTGGGAAAGTCGGAATGCAGGGTGCTGCTGCCAAGGTGTGTTCACAGGTAATTTGTTTTGCTATCTTCCGCGCCAGGGAGCGGGGTGCGGCGTTTTAGCCAATGGGATCAATCTCTTTCCGTGGTGGAGATATTGGCTGGTTCAGCGCATGCTATGTGTTTGAAAGATTTCGGTGAAGACAAAGAGTGTGTTTGCGTTTAAATATATTTTGCACGAGTTATTAATAATGGAGGAATAATCCCAATAATGCTTTGTAGTTAATTGTTTTATATCAAATAAAAGTTTTATGGTACAATGTTAATTTGCCCATTTTTTTCCAACTTGTAACTTTTTTTAAACCTCCGTTTTAGTTACGTGATACTTTTATTTTCAATAAAATTTGAAAGTAAATTTATGTGCGTTGCACGTATATATTTTCAAAAAGTGTTTTCATTTTCCTCGCTTTCGTTTTTTGCCTTCATAAATTAATTTTTGAACAATATTAAATCGTAACCTATTTAAACTTTATTCTCACTTCGACCTCTCTTCTTTCTCGTATAACATACACAAAAAAAATTGCATCTTTGTTTTGCCTCTGGTGGTAAATATTTGCGTCGACAGAGATTTACTGTCAACCGCGTGTCCAGTGAAAAGTTGGAGTACAGGGTACTTGCTGGCAAGATGCGCTTACAGGTAATTTGTTTTGTTTACCTTCTGCGTCAGGTAAGGGATGAATCGTTTGAGATAATAATGGGATCAATTTGTTTCCATGATCTTGAATGAAGAGATATTGGCTGACAAAGCGCATGCTGTGTTAAGGTTTCCATGAATACAAAATGATAGATCTTTAGACTTTCAGAGGAGCACTATACAGGTACAGTTCCTCCGCAACCGTACTTTGGCAAGCTTAAAAGCACCACCAGCTCGTTTGTTCCATCCATGGACTACAGTTTCTGCCATTAGCTCTGGCTTGGGGCGGTTACTTACTGCTTTAAAGGTATTATATATTCAAGGCTGAATACTCACGAAAGACACATTTCTTAACTATTTGAATTAAGAGAAGCACGAGAAAACCACGTGAAGCAAAGACAATGTCAAACGCAAAATTAGATATCGATAGGAAGTTCAGATGAAGCAGTAAATAATGATTTGAATCAAGGGCGGATCCAGAAACTTTTCAAGGGGGGGGGGAGATTGATTTTCCCCCTTATATATATGTGTATATATATATATATATATATATATATATATACACCTCCTCCCCCCCCTAAAAAATAAGAAGCATAAAAACACAAACACATCGATGTGTGGGAGTTGAAGGGAAGGATCTTTTTCTTTTTGCTGATCCCTCGCACCCATGTTTTGTTTTGTTCTTTCTAATGCTCCTGCTTTCTGTGTTTTTTTTTAAAATATTTTTAGAAGAATGACCTTCGTAGGGAATGCATTTAACTCTTTTAAAATAGGGGGGAGGGGTAGAATAACCCTAGTTTTAGGGGGTCAGGGGGTTTCTCCCGCGTAAAATTTTTGAAAATATAGATACAAAATTCTGCATTACGAATCCTTATATGGGTATGAGAATAAGGTAATCAAACAAAACCTTTTAAATGTTATGCCTTTTGCAAATTAAGATCGATTAAAATATCCAAAAAAAATATGAACCGACATATCCTTGACATTTATTTGCAGAGATAAAAAACGAGGGAAGAAAAAAAAAATAAACACACATCATCACTTGCTTAGATCGGTTTTCATTTAGTTACACTGTAGTTTATATTTGTAGAATCATTATTGTATTAGCATACATTCAGGGGTGCCCGGAATTGAGATCATTGCGACATCCTTTTTTGGCAAATTTTGTCAGATGAATAAGCAAATTTCTGCACAGTAGTAAAGTATTTCATTAAAAAAAAAAAATCTTATCTTGTCTTAGTATGCAGGTGACTGGGAATTTCAATCAGCAAATATAGAAATTTCCCCCTTTGAATAGTTCAAGATTGGGAAGATCCTGCATGCATTACACTAAATGGAATTGTACTTAAATATAGTCTTTTGTCTGTTTGAAGGCGATTCAATGGATATTAATGGTGATTCAGTTGATAAAAGTGGCTCAGGTTCAGTTGATATTGATGATTTTCTACATTTTCCTTGTTTTAAGCCACCTCTTCATAGTTATAAAATCGCATAAACAAGAAAGTGCAGTAACCGAACAACTGTATGTTTGCGTATTGTGCGCCTGGCAGCCACGAACGCTTCCATTTGAAAACGAGGAGATAGGTTTAGGATGCACACTTCCCGATGCCTTCAGCTTTTGTTCGCTTGCTACTTCCTCGTTGCATTTCCTCCCTATTTCGAGAAAGTCAGAAGAGACTTGGCGCGTGCGCAGATGCGGCGGAGGTCGCACGAAAAAATTTTAGACAGTAGGAGCTTTGCTCAGTTCTACTGACTCCAAAAGGAGATTAAAAGACCACATGAAATGGTGCTTATTTTCGTTACGTCATATAGACGGCGTCCCTCCATATGATGACGGGCGTCAAGAAAGCGGCGACTTGGAATGTATGAATTCGAAGGCGAAGGATACCCCTTCTCCTATTACCATCTGCATTTCTGCATGTTGAGACTTTTAATTTATCTGCGCTGTCTTGAAAATGGTGCCAAATTTCAGTCCCACAGAAAAATAAAAGACGTATAATAAATTACTCATTCCTAGAAAGGCAGAAAATAATTTAGAAGTTTGTTTTCTTTTTACATTTTTGGTAAATGCCTGTTTCTTTCTCTTTTTTTTCTTTTTCCCTTTTCTCTTTTCTTTTCTTTTTTTTTGGGGGGGGGGGGCTCAAGGGGGGGGGGCTTATCGCCCCATCGCCCCACGCCCCTCCTGTGTCCGCGCTTGATTTGAATACGAGGAAAGCCTTTACAAAATTAGAAATTTTATGTGGAAGTTTCAACAAAAATTAAAATAAAAAGAGAAACTACCTGTCAGATTTTTTTTTCTAATTTGTTTCTTGATATGCCCAGTGAGGACACAAACAAACTGTGAAATTTTTAGCGAAATCCGACGGGTAGTTTTTTAGTCTATGAAGGACAAACATACATTTTTATGTATAAAGATGTGTGCAAATTTTGAAGCGGAATCGCCAAAAGAAAATAAAAAAGGAAGAAAGTAAGAGGGTCTTTTTCTTTGAAACATATCATTCGATGCTGAGTTTTTGAAAGTGTGCTGTTGGAAAAATCTCTTCAAGTAAAGCAAATGAAAGATTACCGCAAGCGTGATATTTATCGAAGCATTACCTCGGAGTGCGCGCGATCACCTATTTTAGCCAATCAAATTGTACCTCTCAAAAGGCGTGGGAGAATCCGATATTTGTTTTTGTCTTATCGTCTCTCACGCGATTTTGACGTTTCAGGAAAAGAGTCGATAACCAGGTGCGTAAATATGTGAAAAACGATTAAACCTCAGAGGTGCTTTTTATGTCAGAGGAAAATATTTTGGTGTTCTGAAATAGCTGATCGTGTGTACATATACATATTAATGCTTGAATTTAACCCAGTTCCTGGCGATTGGGAAGTCTGATTTGCCAGTAGTTTGACCAATGTAGCATTGCTGTCACAGTGTCGTATATATGTTTGAATTTTGGAGGGGGGCGAAGTAACCAAGCATAGCCAAGCTTATTTCACTCCCGTTAGAGAAAGGATGGTGGTTTGGGAACCCTCTACTGAGTATGTTTCAAAATTGATGTCCTGAAAACCCATTTTAGGCTATCTTTAATGACGTTAGGAAAAAAGTATGGATTCAAAAGCTGCCGCACAAATTTTGTGACATTGAAGTTTTAAATTCGCAATTATGCTATAATTCGTTGCAAGAAAACGAGGGGGTAGGGTGCCCTCTCTCATAAAGTTTCGAAATTTAAGTGATAGAAAGGTGTTTGAGGGCTTTCCTGGAAATTTTTCGGTGTTGAGGCACTTAACTGCAATTTTGAATTATCTTTGTTGATGTTTAGCGAAAAGGGGAGAAATTCGGGACCTTTCCTTTTTGAAAACACCTTTCAGAATTATTCCGGGACAATTTTCCTTTATTTGGGGGAGGGGGGTGGGCCCCCTGGCCCTTATATACGTCCTTGTACTGACAACGAAAGTGTAATTGGTCAATTTTCAAACTTTCTGATAAATTACTTATATTTTCAAAACTTACTTATAATTTGCGAAAGGGCTAGTGTAGATATGATTAACGATTTTAAATTGCACGTTCTCAATTCGTATTAAAAAGTATATGCTTTTGAGTTACAAGGAACACTTTTTTCAAATCAAAAGAGTGAGCATTTGGATGTAAAGGTATCCTAGTCTACATACAAAAGCTCCCTTTTTGTGCATTGAAAAATTAGTTTCTTGAAATCCCGAAACACGTGTCTAAATCTATCAGCAATTTGCGCTGTTTTACGTTGTTATATTTTCTTTTCTTCCGAAAGACTGATCTTAAACTTTGCCATCTAAGTGCAGTTGTGGGCCTTGTATGTACAGCCTCTTTTGTTTATACTCAAAAATATTAAGTGGTGAAAAGTTAAGCCACGTGATTCAACATCATCTTAAATGTCTGCACTGCAAAAATGAACTGTTATTTTTACAGTATAATACTGGCAGCCGAGGTTCCAATGTGAAACTGTAAAATGCAGAGTAATAAACTAAAACTAGCAATTTTACAGTTTCTTACTGTAAAGTTAGAAATTTTAGTTTATTGCCGTAAAAGTTAGCTGTATTATGCAGTAAAAACAACAGTATAATACTGGCAGCAGAGGTTCCAATTTAAAACTGTAAAATCAACGGTAATAAACTGCAAAATTAGCAATTTTGCAGTTTATTACTGTAAAATTGGCAATTTTACAGTTTATTACTGCAAAATTAGCAATTTTGCAGTTTAGTACTGTAATAGTGGCAATTTTAGCTTTTTACTGTAAAATTAGCATTTTTTACAATTTATTATTACAAAATTAGCTATATTATACTGTGAAAACAACAGTGTGTAATGAATGTAAAATGAAATCATAATTTTTTGGAGCTGAAAGTATCGGGATTTTCAAATTTGAGTACCAGATAGTTGAACAAATGGTTCGATTTCTACGGCGGCGAGAGAATATTTCCATCAAAAATCCAAAAATCAAATAAATCTTCTACAGTTCACCCAGTTACTGTTCTGAACAATTCTTAACACTTTTCAACTTCCATCTTTTGTTGCTTATTTTTAATGAATGCGTAGCTGGGAATCTTCAAATCCACCGTTACCCAATACTTATTATTATTATTTATTTTTTTTTTTACTGTCACCTGTAGCTGCTTTTTTTGCAGAGCTCCGTGGCAAACTGAAAATATACATTTACTGGAAGACATACACAAAAAATACCCCAGGTAGCACAAATAACCTTTAAACGTTTTATTAACGTTTTTAAGCGGTTGTTACAACGTTAATAACTATTTTACAATCTTTAAATAACGAAGTGTGCTACTTGGGACATTACATGGCTGTATCTGTTTTATTTCAAGTATCGAAATAGGCTTTTTTTTCTTTCTAATATGAATTTCCTTCCTGCTGTTATCTACTAGGAACTCATTTCGCCATTGTTTTCGTTACTTTTAGCTTTCAAATATTTTTATGAATTCTCTAGAGATTGACTATTGTCATCCAGCTTAAATAATTGAACTTGAGTATTACATGTTATAGTTGCTGAAGTCTGAATTATTATATTTCGTAAAAAAATTTCGATTTCATATAAGATCACTTTGCAGCTACCAAACTTTAAATATCTTCCTTTCAAAATTGTAATTTCAATGTCATTAGTTCATTTTGTAGCAACTATACTTTGAATTATCAGATTTCGAAACAAAATTTTGATTTCATAAGTTCACTTTGCAGCTACTAAACTTCGAATCCCAACATTTTGGAGCTGAATTTTATATGTTTGATTGTGTTTGCTCGTAAGCAAGTTAAATTACTCCATTTCAAACTAAATACTCCAACAAAATTTCGATTTCATAAGCTCCAAACTCCACTACACTGTAAAAAATGAATGCTGTTTTTACAGTATAATACAGTTAATTCTATAGTAATAAACTAAAAAGCTCCAATTTTACAGAAATAAACTGTAAAATTGCTAATTTTACAGTACTAAACTGCAAAATTGCTAATTTTAGTTTATTACCGTGCATTTTAGTTTCAAACTGGAACCTCGGCTGCCATTATTACTGTTGTTTTTGCAGTATAATATTGCTACATTTTACGGCCATAAATTGTAAAATTTCTAATTTTACAGCAATAAACTGCAAAATTTCTAGTTTTGCAGTTTATTACTGTGCATTATACAGTTTTAAATTGTTACCAGGAAATAAACTGTAAAAACAATAGTTCCGTTTTTGCAGTGCACACTGGAAACATTGTCTCCCAGTTTCCCAATGAAATTCCGTCTACGTTTACGGGACAAATTATCCGCTACACCCTGAGCATGTGTGGCAATCTAAATCCGAATCGGATCGAGCGGCTAATCGAATTTCCCTCCGATCCGAAAGGTAGATAAGTTCGTTTTCGATGGCGAGAAAGGAATAAACCGGGCCCACACCTCTTCTGATTGAGGATGTGTAATTGATTGAGGATGTGGTTCGGGAGGTCTCGGACCCGGCCCCTTCTGTGGGAGGGGGAGGGCCCCCTTAAACACACACGGGGGGTGGATGTTGCGTGCGAAGTCTCGCCGATGAAGGAACGATTGTGGGAATGAGAGGAGTTTCGGGTGAGTAACAAGTGGTGGGTGACTGTGTGTAAGTATACAGGAAATTTTTAAGCATCCCGATTCAATTTACTGTTCAATGATGTACCATCATTTAAAGTAGCTTTCATCCATGTAGGTTAACTAGCACCAGGGGCGGATACAGAAATAGGTTTTGGAAGAGGCCCCGAAAAATAAAAAGTACCCTTCCCCGTATAATTTTTCGTAAAAAAAGTTCTTGTAAGTCTCCTTCTAAATGTTTTTGAAGAGAACCAATAATCGACTCTGAAGGAAATAAATATTACGAGCTAATTTCCTTCAAATGAGGAGGTAATACATCTTTTTTAACATTTAAGTCGATTTACTATTGAACCTTTTATAATTTCACCAACGGGGTACAATAATGCACGATATACACTCAAAAGCAAAAAGATTATGACCACCTTTTAGTAAAGAGTTGGCCCAACTTTAGCCTATATATAAGTAAAATATTTACATGCAGGTAATGAAAAAATATATATAAATAAATATTTAAAAATACATAATAAAATAAAATAAATAATAATAAAAAAAGAGGAAAGAAAAAAAAGTATAAATTTATAAAATATTAATTTTTAAAATTATTTTATTAATTTATGCTTGTTTTTATGCTAGTTTTTCAATTTATTACTGTGCATTTTGCAGTTTTAAATTGGAACCTTGGCTACCAGTATTATACTGTAAAAACAATAGTTCATTTTTTGCAGTGTAGATAACTTGAAATATAAAGACTGGCGAATTTGTATTGATGGATGCATAAATGCATAGAAATGGGCGGATAGATACATAACTACACTGTAAAAAATGAGTGTTGTTTTTACTGTATAATAAAGCTAATTTTATGGTAATAAACTGTGAAAATTGCTAATTTTACAGTAATAAACTGTAAAATTTCTACTTTTACTGTACTAAACTGTAAAATTGCTAATTTACAGTGATAAACTGCAAAATAGCTAGTTTTATTACTGTGCATTTTACAGCTTTAAACTGGAAAATCGGCTGGCAGTATTATATTGTTGTTTTTGCAGTATAATACAGCTAAATTTTACGGCAATATACTAAAATTTCTAACTTTGCAGTAAGAAACTAAAATGTCTAATTTTGCAGTTTAGTACTGAGCATTTTATAGTTTTAAATTGGAACCTCGGCTGCCAGAACTATACTGTGAAAACAGCAGTTCATTTATTGCAGAGTACGTAACTAGGTGCAGTACTTTGGCAGAAAAAATACTTTAAAAATATTTTGGCAGATAAATTAATAGATAGATTGATTTATTGTCAAATAGATTATCATGCTGAAAGAGAGTCAGATAAACAGATACAGTTAAACATGCATTAATAGACTGGCAAATATATTAATGATTAAGTAAACAGACGCATTGAGGCATTGACAAATAGGCTAGATAGAAAGACGGCCAGGTAGACGGATAGAGATAGTTACAACTATACTGACTCTATTGAAAAAGCTCCGTCCATAATACGAGCAATTTCCAGGGAGCCCAAATAGCCATGCATTATAGAAAGAGCAAAAGAATCAGCCCGAAAGTACGATAAAGTGATCAAGTTAATAATAAAATATCTCTAGAGATCGCGGGGCAGCGCATAATTACGTCGACGATGGATTTATTAACGTCGGAAACCCCGAACCGCTTCATAACGATTCATCGATTTTTGCGTCGTCTCTGCAATTTTATGTATTTTTCTATTTATTTTTATAAACGCGCCGGCGAAGATTAATGAAAAAAGAGCATCAAAAATAGCAACGGAGCATTCAGAATCGTTTTCATTTTTCTTTCTTTCTTTCTTTCTTTTTTTTTTCACTTTCTGTACTTTCCTTTCTTTTTTTAATTCGAGTGTTGGATTTAATATGATATATCTTATAAAGATCTACGTTAAACAGCAATTTTCTGGTTAATTTTGTGAGGGAAATTTTGCAAAAACATACGTTTTGGTAATAATTCACTATTATAGGACATCTCATATGGGCAATTCTTGAGAAAAAGATATACCTTCTTGTCCCCAGATCAAAGAAACATAAAAAAACACACATCTTTTTTATTAATTATTATTATTTATTTTTCATTTTCTAAAAAATAAAATCTCAGACATTTAATAGGGCTAAATAATACTTATTAATGTGGTAGTTTAAGTACTCAAATGTCATTACCATCCACTGTCTTTAATCACAATTTCTGTCTTCAATAGTAGGGTTAGACAAAAAGCGAAAAACTAAAATGTGTCTCTAAAATATACTTTTACAATACTTTAGGTAGTCTAATTTTCAATCAAGTTTCTTTTCTGCTTGATTGCATAAGAGTACATAAATATGTTTCTTACATAGCTAAGTAGTGTAGATTACTCAAATGCCAGTAGAGGGGAAACAGGAGTTCTCAGAGTCTAAAGGAAAGGATTTGGATGAATCCATCCAACTCCCTCCGATCCCTTAGTTTGGCACTTTGTTGCCGATCCTCGCCTAATTTCCTTGTTTATATAAGCCTACACTGTGAAAAATAAACTGTTGTTTTTACAGTAAAAAACTGGTAGTTTAGGTTCTAATTTAAAACTGTAAAATGCACTTTAATAAACTGTAAAACTAGCAATTTTACAGTTTCATACTGTAAAGCTACCAATTTTACAGTTTATTGCCCTAAAGTTCAGCTGTAGTATACTGTTAAAACAACAGTAATACTGGCGGCAGAGCTTCTAGTTTAAAACTGTAAAATGCACGGCAATCAACTGTTAAATTAGCAATTTTACAGTTTACTGCAGTGAAATGAGCAGTTTTACAGTTTAGTACCGTAAAAGTAGAAATTTTAGTTTATTACTATAAAATTTGCAATTTTTACAGTGTATTATACTGTATAAACAACATTCTTTTTTTACAGTGTAAGGCTTTTTGGCTGTGTGTTCAAACTCCCTCTTCTCTAGGAAAATTTGGGTTGCTCCAATAATCTAAAAATATTTTCTACTCTTTAGAAAAACAGGGTGGTCATGATTCTATCCTATTTGCGACTCGATCCAGACAGCTATTTTACAGAGTTGTAGGTTAAGAATAGAGTCTTTGTGAAATCCCTTACTATAAGTGAGAGTAAATTTAAAACCAAATGGCAACCATGGCAGGCAATGACTACGTCTTTTCTGAGTTGGTGAAAAAGTTCGAGAGAAAATCAGTAGATACTGGCTTCTTCTTATCTTTCAATAAACCCTAAATATATCAAAACTTTTGATGGTATGATTTTAAAGACTTTAAGAAAGCCCGCTACAAGAAGAACACTGACTCATTCTCGATTACTTTCCTTCTGTACACTGTTAAAACTGCAGGTTGCACAAGGCACCTTGAAAGATTGCACTACAGGTTGCACAAGGCACCCTTGCTACAACGTTTCACGTTGTAGCACCAGTAGCACCCCCCGAAAAGTGGCACTTGACTCCCTATGATATTCTTGAAGGTGTGGGAAACCCCAGGATCAGAGCAATAAGCAATTGCGAAACCCCAATTGTGCAACCATGGAGATCCCATTTGTGCAATCGAGGACTCCCCCGTTAGGTTAACGCATAATCTGTACTGGTAGAGGCAGTACGCTTTGAATGCTCAAAGAGTGCAGATGTTCCTTCTGAATAAAGAGTATATACATTAAACTATGTGTGACGGCTAGTTACTAAACCGCCAACTCCATAAAGGTACCATTTAGCTCCCTTTGGCAGCTTAGGGGTGCCATGGGTCACACATTGGTTGTCATAGGGCAACTCATATGGTGCTACATGGAGCCAAATGGCACTTTCAAGGGTGCCATAAAGAGTCAAGAGGAACCCTACAGGGGTGCCGCTGGTGCTACAACGTTTTACCCATAAAGGCACCTTGTGCAACCTGTAGTTTTAACAGTGTACAGCTTTAAAGGTGGTATCATATTTGGAAAAATTCTTTCAACTTAACTCCCAATTTCATCCCAACTCAACCCAACTGCTCGACTTCTGAAGAAACTCTAACGGCCTCTTTCGAGGTCCAAAACTAAAGAGTTTACTGAAATACTTCGTTAGAATTTAGTTCCTTCTATAAGGCGAAGAGAAGTGGGGGATCAGCCTCAAGCAAGGAAATATCATTTGCTTGGTTACTATTTCCAGAGTCCAGTATCAATACGAGCTGCACAGAGCTCACCTCGTTCCAAACTTTGCATAACAAATAGAGATACGGATGCATACTTATGTACCGATGCTCAATATTCCAAGCCTTCCCGTGGGTAGATTAATTACAGTATCTACTAAAATAAGTTTTTCAGATGTTTGAAGAAACGCGGTTTTGATTTCCGACAAAAACTAGTGAAATGTTAAAAATTTAACTTTCTTTCTGTGCATTATTTTGAACGGAGACCAAACAAGCAAGTTTGTATGATAAAATGAGAGAAAAATTAGATGTAAAACCGCAGACACACATACAAAAAGAAAAGAAAAACGAAAAATTGTAGATATTGCTGTTTACCTGCTCACAGCAGAAAATGTAAACTGTTAAAACTACAGGTTGCGCAAAGCACCTTTAAGGGTGATGCTTCGTAGCAGTTCAGCAACCCTGAGGGGCGCCACTTGATTCCCTATGGCCCCCTTTAAGGTGCTCCATTTGACTCCATATGGCACCCTAACCCCATGGGTGACTCATAGCACCCTAAGGAGCCAAAAGGCACCTTCAAGGGTGACATAGAGAGCAAGTATAACCCTTCAGGAGGGTGCTGCTACAACGTTTCACCCTTAAAAGGATCTTGTTCAACCTGTAGTTTTTATTGTGTAGCTCTCAAGCTGCTGCAGCAGCTCCCCAATCATGCCCCGAAATGTATTTAAAAATAACGAGTCGTCATCAATGTCTCAACATCATTTCATAATGACTAACTACATAATTTGAGTTGGTTTCATTTTAAGTTTCATAAATTATTTTAAAATTACTAAAAACCATCTATATTACAAAAAAGTCTCGGTAATAGTTTTTCCATGACTTGACTAACACTTGATTTGTCCATTTCATGAGAGAATGAGCATGACAACTTTTTTGTTTTTAATCGATGAAGTCGCATCTATCTACATCCCTGTGGGACTCCACCATTGCTGTTCATATCCTCCACCGCTGTCTTAGCATCACCATCTCGGTTGCCATGACGACCTGATATGAAGGAAGAATACGTGATCGGCTTCCCGCGTCACGGAACGTCTTTTTAATCACCCATCATTGAAGCATCACCAGTGAATGAAAAGAACAGCTCACAAAAGTATCCACGGCAAGAAGAGGACATTAGTTGCTTTCATTTGGGGGGGGGGGGGCTACGTGCACCTTTGAACAAAAGTAGAATATCCAAAGAGAATACATTGTTTAAATTTCTACGTACATCAGCACGGCTAATTTTCCATAATTTGCTTTCAAGGGACCCTAATGGCGGTCAGAAAATTAATCGCTCAAAATAGAATTTTATTGTTTTCAACAAAAAATAAATGTACAATGAAACTTCGGTTAACTCGATGGGCGGATAACTCGACTACCTCCAGAAGTTGACATTGATGTGTTCCAATGTTTGGTATAATGCTATTTTCAATGGGTGAAAACCATTACTTGACACACATTCGGAGGAATCCCTTTAAACAAGAACACATTTTGACAGAGAGAAGACCTTTTTTTCGAATAAAGGTAAAAGTGAAATTTAAGTGTATTGAAAAAAAAAAAAATATTCATAATCGAGTTATTAATGCTATTATTTTTTTTTCTTTTTTCTTTTTTTTTTTTTTTAATATAGAGCATTTATATGAAAAAATAAGATTAAGTTTTGGTCACATGATATTATTTCTGAAATAAATTAACGCTGAGAAGCATGAAATAAATTATTTCTAATAAAAGCAAAACCGCTTTCAAAAACACCCGGCAAACTAAAAAACAAAAAATAAATGGTTACATTTGCATACGACTTTCTACCCACACCTATAGATCAAATTTATTCACAATTCCAGTACCAAAAATCTACTAAACGAGACGCCCACTAAAAATGAACAATAATTTTACCTACGAAACAAAAAACTTTTTCAACACCTAAGTAATTGTATACAATCTCTGAATTTTTAATCACCTTTTGAAATCCGTGCCTCCTATAAACTACTTTTTAGCCTTAATGAGTAGATTTGATTTTAAAGACTAACATCGTGTTTATTTAAATATTAGTTTAAAATTCGGTGTGTAGAGTTAGTTAGGTTAGGTAGTAGTTAATCGGTGGCAACGACTTCTAAAAGCGGTCAAAAATTAAAAAATCGTATAATTTCCTATTTAAAAGTTTTAGATAAAATTAGTGTTCATTTTAGAAGTTACTGATTTTTGTACTGGAATTGGGAAAGAAATTTGATTCATATGTTTGGGTAGGAAATCGTATGTAAATGTAGCTAATTATTTTTTGACTATTAGTTCTGAGTATTTTTTGAAGGCTTTTTTTTTTTTTTCAATTTTACTTAAATACAATTTTAAAGGAGCCAATTACACGCTTGTTGATTATTTTGCTAAGTTGATATAACTGTGCCAAAAATGTGAAGTTTCAGTTCAATTTAATTACTCGGTGTCTCAAATGCAGAAGCTTTGCCTCGAAAGCAAGAGGTCGCGGGTTCAATTCCCGCCAGTGCTCTGGGTGTTATTTCCTCTTCTTGTACTGTTTATAGTTCATGTGTTGCCTTATACCAAAAATGTTAATAAAGAGGTTCAAACTCTCGAGGCAATTGCACCCCCGTCTTTGATAGTGGTTAATACTGTTTGATCTTCTTTGGTAAAACCTTCCGCGCATTTACGTATGCTTCAGGTCTTCTCTGATCTTACCAAAGTAGAGCTGTTAGGTAAGATAACAATAAGGGGAAGAATATTAGAAAGCATTTTGAGCCGTATCAAGCAACATGGAACGATACTAATTTCAAATACATAGTTTCGTTGAATATGTCAAAAGGATACAGTAAATGCAAGTTTTAAATTGAAAACTTCGAAGAGTTATCATAAACAACCCTTCTACCCTTTTTTAAGTAGAACTGTTCACGAGTGTTATACGACAACAACAACTAATGGTTATAAACTTCTAAATACTGTATACTGTTGAAAGCGAAAGAACCCCCGTGGGAGGTCACCGAAGATTACTGCGATCTTCCAAAAAAAATTTTTATTCGGCACATTTTGATGATGATTCGGCGAATCTGGGGGTAATATTGCAACATTGATCCTCTTTTCTTTGTTTAATTATCTTAATTGTTTTTCTAATTTTCCTTCCCATTAGATGTATTACCTGTGTGCATGCTCGCATTTTATCATTCGGTAAAAATTGGAATTTAATTCACCAAACTAAGATTTCCACCCCTCCTGAAAATTTTAGTTCGGGTAGTTCCTGGTTCCCGTAAATAACTGATTAACATCATTGTAGCAAACAGTGTGTTCTATACTTGGTGTGATAATATAAATTAACTGTGCACATTCAATTCTTTAAAGAAATAAATACCGATATAATATATATACATATATATATATATATATATATATATATATATATATATATATATATATATATATATATATATATATATATATATATATATATATATATATATATATATATATATATATATATATTTTTTTTTTTTTTTTAAAAGCAAAACAATTAAGAAAATAAAACTTGAACATTGTGCAAAACAATTGCGATTTTTTTAAATAAACTCGGAAGATTAAATCGTGTTACTCTAATCGTGTAACACAAGTATTTCGTTCAGTTCTAATTCAGGCTGTGGTTTGCTATTTTGCTTTCGGTTTAAATTTTGAGCATCACCTTTGTCCAC
>JAXGGA010008053.1:0-59054 GCA_038373865.1 Uloborus plumipes
AGCAGGGTTGCCA
The DNA here is from genome assembly GCA_038373865.1 of Uloborus plumipes. NCBI lineage: Eukaryota > Metazoa > Arthropoda > Arachnida > Araneae > Uloboridae > Uloborus > Uloborus plumipes. The sequence continues at coordinate 14 of JAXGGA010008053.1, forward strand.
GACGTCCCGGATTTCAAGGGACAGTCCCGTTTTTTGAAATATTGTCCCGCGTCCCGGGGAACCTTGATACGGGACGGCTAAAGTCCCGTATTCTGGCTAGAAGCAGCATTTTACAAAACGAAACATTATTTTCGGGAAAAAATGAAGTAAAAAAAAAAAAAAAAAGGAAATAGAGTGATAAGAAAATTGATTAAATTATAATATTTTCTGTTCTGAAGTAATGTTAGTGTTCTATTCATTTAGAGCAGAAATTATTGTGACAATCAATTCAACAGACGTTCTTTGTAAAAGTGGTGTATCTCCTTGTAAGTGATTTTACTATGCCTTATGCTTGTTATATTAAAAGACCTTCTCAAGTTTTCAATTATGAAAGAAATATATGTGTTCAGCTACTATTAGTCACTAGATTTTTTGAATCAATCAATTTCAATCTTTCGAAATTTGCTTCGCTTCGCTTTTATACTAAAAGATGTAACTAAATGTTATTCCATTTAGCAAACAAATACGCGTTTTAAAAACATGAAGATACATAATTTTTACTATGAGTGACAGAAATATAAATTACAGTGAGCTTTATGGAAACCCTAAGACCATTAAAAGTTAGAAAGAATAATTGCAGCAGTGAAATCCAGTAGCAAATATGATTTTAAAAAAGGAATTTTCTGACATTATGTAAGAATAATTATTATGTTATAATATTGAAAAAACTGTAGTTTTTCCCCAAAACATATTGAATATCGATTTTTTTAATTTGTTTTAGGTTAACTTCTTATAGTTCAAGTAGTAAGGTTTAATTCTATGTCTACTCAATTGTAATCAAAATTTTTGTTAATGACTCATTAAAATTATTTTGCATGCAAATTTCCCCATTGGTACGTCTAGCTTTTTGAAAAAGTACATACTAAACATTAGTCATCAGTAGAAGCGACTATTATATCTTTCACGCCAAGACAGGCCCGTCATTTGGGACAGGACGGGTGGTCAATGGCCTCCCCCCTGGTTTTGGGAAATTAATGTATTTACATATAAGTGAGCGTGACTTTTGCTTTTTTTTGTATAACTTACATTGAAATTTGGTATGATTTACCTTTTGCCCCCCCCCTCCCCCACCGGCAAAATTTGAAATGACGGGCCTGCGTCAGGTAAAAGGGGGTTAATAACAGGGAAATACGAGTTTTCTCAATAATTAGTGTTAAACCTTTGCCCACTAATATTCATGACGAAAAATAACTATGCAATGGTAAAAAATGAAGTTTTTATTCATATGATCGGGTATTCTTTTCTTCATTTATATTTGTGAGAAACGTTTACTATTAAAGTCAAGTTTTCATTGTACTTCTCATTTTATTAAAATTTCATTGTAATGCTGCTTAATGTCTTTATTTTCTTTAATTTTCTGTATAGTGTTTCATAATTTTGTTGATATTTAAAGTGATTAGAATCATATGTATTTGTATTGAATCCAGTTTTACATCATAGTTTTTTGGTGAAGCTTTACTTCAAAGGTGTTTTCGTATTTTTAAAAACTTAAAGGTAAGTCGTTCATGAATGTAAATTAATTATTAACTGAAGTTTCTAATTAAAAAAAATCCAATTTAAATAAAAAAAATCTAATTGAAATAAAAAAATTCCGATTTTTTTTTATTTAAAGAAAAACCCATTGATTTTTTTACACCCTGCTCTTTGATCTTGCAACTTTCAGTTGTCCAATACCACCTGTGAACCATCCTCTTAACCTCTCATCTGATAACGTTGAAAAATGTTTCTTCAGTGATTTGCTTTTTATCCATAATTTAGGAGATTTACTTTTCACGTTAAAAAAAAAAAAAAAAAAAACTTGCAAGACTCTTCTTGGTCTATTTAAACAGGATCTTAAAACAAATATCCAGTCGTTGGTAATAGCAAGATTGCAATAGTACATATGATTAATGAATTAACAACAAAGAACGCACTGATATAAAATTTCAGTTTCTGCGTAAATAACTTTTCTGCAAGTTCAGTCTAAACACCGCAGTTCATTTCATGACGCTCTCCCTACATTTTGGAGCCCCTTTCTTAAATAAGATTTGGATCAAATAAGGTAAGATCATCAAGATTTGGATCCATGAAAATTAGAGATGTTTGAGTAGGCACCAGGGTTACCAGACGTCCCGGATTTCAAGGGACAGTCCCGTTTTTTGAGAAACTGTCCCGCTTCCCGGGGAATAATGATACAGGACGGCTAAAGTCCCGTATTCTAGCTAGAAGCAACATTTTACAAAACGAGACATTATTTTTAGAAAAAATGAAGTAAAACAAAAAATGTAAAATGGAGTGATAAGAAAATTCATTGAATCATAATATTTTTCTGTTCTGAAGTGTAATGTTAGTCTTATGTTCAGTTAGAGCCGAAATTATTGTGATAATTCATTTAACAAAGATGCAGTTTATTTTAAATGTGGTGCATCTCCTTGTAAATGATTTTACTGTCCCTTATTATATAAAGCCATTCTTAAATATTTCCTCATGATTTGTGTGTGGCCAAATTGTGAAGGGCCAGGGGGAAAAAGATGAAAGTGACCAAACAACGATTGCGAGAAAAACAAAGAACAAGGTATGATTTCTCGTAACTGCTTGTGTAGTTAATAGAGTTTTCATGCACATTTCGGTCGATTCTCATTTTTTTCGCCCTTGTTGTTCTACCAGATGATATTACTCCTTCATAGCCCCTAGATAGCGCTAATATCTCAAAATTGACGAAAAAGTGACTTTCATCTTTTCCCTCCCTGGCCCTTCAAATATAAGTGCTCAGCTACTATTAGTCACTGGATAGTTATCTTTTGAAATGTGCTTTGCTTCGCTCTTAATCTAAAAGAAGTAAGTAAATGTAATTCCATTTAGCAAACAAATACATATTTTAAAAATATGAAGATACACCGTTTTTACAATGAATAACAAATATAAATTACTATGAGTTTTATGCAAAAAAAAAGACACAATAAAGCTTTGAAAGAATTATTACAGCTGTGAAACGAAATAGCAGATATGATTTGAAAAAAAAAAACTTCCCGACATTATGTTGACAACTTTTATGTTATAATATTCAAAAAACTGTACACAGTTTTTTTATACAAAGATATTGAATATTAAATTTTCATTTGTTCTAGGTTAATTTATTATTTAACTCTGCGTCTGCTCAATTGTAATCAAGATTTTTGTGTCGTTAAAATTATTTTGCACGTATTAAAATTTTCCCTTTGGTATGTCTGGCATTTTGAAAAAGTACATACTAAACATAAGTCATCACTAAAAACGACTATTATATCTTCCTCACCAAGACAGGCCAGTCAATTGAGGGATCAAGGGAAATTAATCTAGGGAAGTGTTTGTCAAATGCTACCTTGTTTTGAGAAATTAATACTTTTATATATAAATGAAAGTGGTTTTTGCTGATATTTGGTATAATTTGCACTGAATAAATACTCTTTGCCCCCCCCCCCCCCCGGCAAAATTCAAAATGAAGGGCCTGCATCAGTAAAAAGGGGGTTAATCGCAGATAAACACGAACTTTCACAATATTTAATGCTTAGACTTTTCCTACTATTATTCATGAAGAAAAATAACTGATTAATTGTAAAAAAGGTAATCTTTGTTCATATGGTCATTGTGTTTTTTTTTCCGTATCTTTATGAGAAAAGTTTGATGTCAAAGTCAAGGTTGTAAAAATTTGATTTTTAGTTTTCATCCCCCCCCCCTCCCAAGTATCCTGTCCCGTATTTGCAGTTGTTAAATCTGGCAACCCTGGTAGGCACCAGGCCTGTTGACATGGAATGATTCTCGCACAAATTTAGTGCTTTTCATGTAATTGTACTATCTTCCAGCTTCTATTTTTTTTAATTGTCATTTGGTTGATAATGTTCTGAATTGTACATAGTGCAAAGCCTGCCGAGTGAAATTATGAAGATAGTTAACATACCACACTGCTTGTGTTTTTTGCACCTCCTTACAAAGTTAGCCTTTGAAATAACATTTTATTTTTCTGTTTGAATTGGTTCCTACTTTTAAAAGCATTTACTTTTTTTGCTAGATTTTTGGCAGTTTCGGTACAATTTATTTATGTAACATATAAAAATGTATTATGTAACATGTTAGTTTGATTTTCAGCATAATTTATCTGACATCCCCCTTTTTGAGACTAAAATTAATTTTACTCTTTTTTTTTTTTTTGCAAAAAATCGATCTGTGATGTTTTTCCACAAAAATAACACAGGTCTGCAAAAAAACTTTTTTGAACAGATGCATGGGATGTTTTAACTGATTTTAATGTTTTTCAGTGTGCTGGACCCGAATATGAGCTTTATTTTTTCTATCACATACAGATTTTTTGCAACACTTAATTGTGAAAATCAAAAAATAAAAGTTAAAAATCATGTATTTATTGGAACAAAAAGCTAAACCATTTTTTTACTCATTAAAACACATTTTAAAAAGTGAAACACGTTTGATGTTTATTCCTTTTCATGTTAAAAATATTTTAACTTTTCACTGATGCTCTTCCTCGTGCGCTTTCGCTGGTTGGAACTCTTTATGTTTATCACTTGAGCATCCAATAGTAGTCTATCATATTTACGTCCCATCTACCTTGCTAATGTTTCTTTTTGTCTTCCGCATCTTGATGAAATATTTCACCCTGTGCCTCACTAAAGCCAACAAGGTTTTTGTTAAAATAGTCTACAGGTGAATATAGAAAGAGGATTTTTAAACTCATGTTTGCAGTGCTGAATTGTGAATGCAGATAACATCCTCTTAACAATGTTTTTATAGCCAAAATCTTTGTTAATTATAACAGCTTGTGTACCACATCCTTGAATGAGTTCCTGGCTTCTTTTTCAGTTTCATTCATTGATTCAAAAAACAATGGGTCAGATAAAAGTTTGCGTATGTCAGGTCCTCTGAATATTCTTTCTTTCAGTTCAGCTTCAGACAATTTCGAAAATTTCGAACAAACATATTTGAAACAGTCTCCATCTTTTGGAAAATACTTGGTAAATTGCTTCATCAATCCTAATTTAATGTGAAGAGGTAGAAACAGAACCTTTTTATAATCAACCGCGATACTGTCCAACCTGGAAAGCCTCGACTAACATCTAGTACATTTGAAGGGTTTTATTTTAAAAAGTGATGTCAGCTTGATTAAGAAAATGCACCACAGCAGCATTTCTGCTTATTCGGATATTATTTTATTTTCCTGGATCTGATAAAGGAGGGAAATTATTTAAAAAGAAAAATACATCAACACAAAACAACACTTCTAATAAGCAAATCCAACAAAAAGCGAAAAAAAAAATCATCTCACATTCCTTATCTCTTATCCCCATCAGCCTAATTTTGATAACATTCTTAATATTCCAAGAACCTTGTGCACACCATATATAAACCTGATCAATGTGACTTCGTAGGCGAGTGTATCAGTACTGTTTGCACTTTCTCCCATCCGACCGCGTCTTCGCTCTCTCCCTTTTTTTTCAGTTTTTATAACTGTGGGTACTCTTTGAACATCTAAGAAACAAATAAGAAAAACTATTAGTAGTAACCAGTTTTTCAAAATCATAAATTAGTATTTTACTTATTCAGTTATATGAGGTGAAATGGTACATCACCACACTTAATGCACACGTTTTGCGGGAAAACTGTACGTGATGGATAAAAAATGAGGTCATTTTTGAATTCAGCACACCGAAAAACATAAAAAACACTCCAAACATCCCATGCAATTTTTTGGTTGCAGACCTGTGTAATCTGTCGAGACATCTTCCGCCGAAGTTCGTATTAAGATAACAAAATTTTGCACTGTCTCCTGATCTATCTGTCTATTTATCCATCGATCTCTGTACAAGCGTTTTATATAAAAAGCAGCTAAGGTAAAAAAATGAGAAAGGAAATAAAAAAAAGGTGTAAGTTTGAAGTGTTAGACGCTTTAATTAGCTTCAATTAAAAATACCATTAAGCTGAGAGAAATTTCAAGGACCCGTCAACTTCTTATTAACTTTTTTTTAACTTAACGCTTATCGAGCCATTCTCCTCTTAAAGAAATTGTGTTAAAAGAGTACTGGCATTTTTTAGCCTCGAGTGCGGCCAACAGCCGCACCCAATATTTCATTCAGCTATCTAACCAAGCCAAGAGAGGGAGGGAGAAAAAAAATCTCATCTTTTCGTTGGCCAAATTTTGCCCTGGAAGTGCCTGTATTTTAAATGATGCTCCTTCTCCTGGACATCCGCCAGCCAAGGTTTCTCCATAAATGACATTTTTCTGCGCCTTGATTGAATCTTTGCTTAGGGCTACATATACATTTAGCCCATAGTCGTCTGTTAATACACGTGTATGAACAATTGGAGCACGTTTCTTGGCGTATATTTCAATTGCAACGTCCGTTAGGCATTCAAAAGCTATGTTGAATTCATAAAATGCCGTGTATTTCTTTATCGAGGGAACAATTTCAGTTCTTGCTTTGTACTTTCTTGTGATTGCTAAAATTTCTTTTCGAAATCCCACTAATCTAAGGATTGAAATTCGCGAAATTCCGCTTTTCCGCGATTTTCAAAAAAAAAAAAAAAAAAGCCTTTTATTTTAGCGATTTTTAAGGGGTCTAGTACCCTTTAAGAATTCAAAAAATTGATTTTTTGTATTTAACTTTTTTTGGAACTGGGAAATAATGGGAACATTTTAAGACAAACCCCGTAATAAAATTCCCAGTAGAACGAAGATATGAGGAAAACAGCAAAAACCGAATTTTGCAAATCGCATTTGTTTACCATTACGATAGATGTTTAAAACCGACTTTTGAAGTTCATTTTCTCGAAACTACATTTTTACTCGTTGCGCGCAGCATTTCTCGGAAACGGATAATCTCAAGTGCACGAAACTTTATACAAGTGCTCATGTAATAATTATGCTTAATTTAATGAACCAAAATTTTTCTTGTGTTGAAACTTTTCAAATTGTAGCTATATAAAGTTTAAAAAAATGCATCAAAATTTGAATTTTGAATTTAAAAATTTTATTTTTGTGGGTAAGGAGTATTTAATGAATCTAATTCTTCGTCATTTCAAACATACATTATTTTTCTACTCTAGAAAAAAAAAATTAAGTGGATATCTTATTTTACAAAAGAGTAATGCTGCACGCAGTATGTTTTAAACTAGCTGCGTGGCCCGGCGTTGCACGGGCTGTAATGTAGTGAAGGCAGTTTGAGAAAACTACTCGCCACCAAGGCGGCTCGCCTTTAAAGTAATGAGGAAAGTTTAAACAGTTTACTCGCCGTCAAGGCGGCTCGCCTTTACAGTAGCGAGGAAAGTTTCAAAAAACTACTCGCCGCCAAGGCGGCTCGCCTTTAAAGTACCAAGGAAAAGTTTAATAAACTACTCCCCGATAAAGCGGCTCGCTAAAAAGCTTTCCTGCATCAAAGAATCAATCGAATTATTTGCACATGCTTCCTCAAAAATAAAGACGATGTCAAGTAGCGCATGCTTAGCACTCTCCCTAAATAACAAATAAAATTCCTTTCCAAAAATAATTATTTACAAACCGCTTTCTTCCTGTAAAATTAATTGCAAAATTCTAAACGAAAAAGTTCTTTTAATATTTGGATCGCAGCCAAAAAAAGCCCCTTCTAAAAACAGCAATTGCAATTTTATTTAAAAACACATTTTCAAAATGGTACCAGAGAAAAAATATGTCATTAATAATTAGAATAAAAACAATTGTTAGAACTTTGTTATAACACGTATTCCAAATGACAATGGAAAAAAATAACACTCTTTCATTTTAAAAAGTTCAATTTAATTAACGTTTTAATTTAAAATCGCAACGGAAAGAAATAAATATCTTGGAATTTTAAATAGTTCAATAATTTAATTAACGTTTTAATTCAAAATGGCAACGGTAAGAAATAAATATCTTGGAATTTTAAGCAGTTCAATAATTTAATTAACGTTTTTATTCAAAATGGCAACGGTAAGAAATGTCTTGGAAGTTTAATCATTTATTAGGCTTAATCGCTTTAAACTTGACTACTTATTAATTGATATCTTCGCTAATTAAAATCGTATAATTATATAAACTGAAACTAATGAAGCCTGAAAAATTACCTATCTATAGGTACCAGGTTCGACTTTCAGTTCATTGGCGTTCAGGAGAAAGAAGCGTGACATAGATAGATAGTTAGAAAGAAAGATAGAAAGAAAGAAAGATAGATACTCGGTTTTTAATATAAGTAGATTATCGGCAAACAGAAAATTTCCCTTTATTAAAATAATTGCTTAAAAACTTCAAAAACACCCATAACTTACATTTTGGAATCGAAAAGAATAATCGAGTTGAATTCATATTTGGTTAAAATTTCATGAAATTAAAACTAATAGATCTTGAAACAAGTCACTTTTAAGTTAACCAATTTTTCGACATATTTTCTTCACCGAAAGGGTACTAGGAACACAAACATGTTTTAAAAAATCAGTTTTTTTTCAAAGACTTTCTCATTTTACTTCCTCTGTCATAATTTTCACACTTTGCTTCCGGTTACCAAGTCAAATTCAGCCCGGCCAAATATACGACACTTCCGCTTCCGCCGAAAGATGTACTTTCACTGGCTTTGTGGTCAAAACGCTTGCATTGTTCTGTACTCGGTACGTTCGTAGCTCGGGGTTCGATCCTGTTGTGTATACATAAAATAACTTACGAAATTGTGTACATTAATCGGTAGTGGGAAAACCCAGCCTGATGAATTATTTTTTTCTTTTGACAGATACCTTACCCACACACAGAAATTGGTGAAACGTTACACTATAGTTACATTGCCATAGTGTAACCTTACACCAGATATCACGGGACGCGGGAGCGTCCCGCCCCGCCAAGAAAACTAAATACAAGCCGCCAAGAAATTTCCGTCGCCAAGAAAAATGTAAAAGAGCGACTAAGGACTGATTACGCGAGTAACCAAACCGGGGTTTTCCCCCCTCTGTATCTCAGCCCCATAAAGATCCTTAGAGTTCATTTTTGGTATACTCAATCTCCAGCGGCCCCTGACGGCACATACTAAAGCAAAACATCCAGGACCCTCAGGGGGAGGGGTGATAAATGTTAAAAAATCGCTATTTTTCGCACTTTTTAAAAATTGTTTGACAGGGGTCTGGACTAAACGGAAAGTCGGATTGAGCTCTGCTTTTGCACCCACATTTATTTTGTCCCAAAGCTCGGCATAGGGGGTTTTTCGACCCCCCACCCCCTCTCCCCTCGTTTTTATTTTCCGTATCTTTTCGCCCCGGGGTCTTTAGTGTTGATTTTTGGTATGAATATTCTCGATGAGACATTGAGGACGTTTTCCCAAAATTTACCCCCCTGGGTCATCGCACCCCGGAGTTATTAATGCTTAAAATTAGTCCGATTTCTATCTACTAGCTCTGTTCAACATCTGAGCATTTATGTTGTCATTGTTGGGCGACGAGGTAAGAAAACTCAATGATTTATAATTTCATCTGTTGCCAGTTTCTATTTGTTAACAAATAAAATATTTGTAATTGATTTTATTGCATCTGGCTTTTAAAAGGGATCTTCAATTTAGTTCATTTTAATATGAGATCGGCAGTAAGGGTTGGGGTTTTTTTTTAAACTTTTAATTTAATCGTAGTATTGTTAGCAACTAGCTTTGTTTTGCGTCGGTTCGGGTGGTACATTGTGATTGATTTCAAATTTATCTTAGACTGAAGAAGATCCTTGAACTTTTGCACCAAATGCATGCCGCCAAGAAAACCACATATGTCGGACGGCCAAGAAAAATGTTGAAGGGAAAAAAACATGCAAAGTAAATTTTGAATAGAAAAAAAAAACAGGCAAAGAAATAATATTAATGCAAAAACATGTGATATCTTCCCAAAAACAACAGTGTTGTAAAAAAATCCCCCGCCAAGAAAACCTTAAATACTCAGCCTTAAAAAGTTATGATATCGAGTTTTCCCGCCAAGTTTGTGCCAAACTACAACTAACCTGTATGTATAGTTCTTTTAAATTGTTTTCAGTTTTGCCAGGCGGGAAGCTTTGTCTTGTGAGGTGGTTGCTTATTGAGTAAAAACTTCCCGCCTGGCAGGACTGAAAACAATTTAAAAGAACTATACATACAGGTTAGTTGTAGTTTGGCACAAACTTGGCGGGAAAACTCGATATCATAACTTTTTTAGGCTGAGTATTTAAGGTTTTCTTGGCGGGGGATTTTTTTTACAACACTGTTGTTCTTGGGGAGATATCGGTTACGTGACTCAATAGCAGTGGTGGCAGAACTGCTGACACCGTATTTATGGAGTAAGGTTCTACAAAATTTTTTACAGTGTAGGAATTATAAAACTAAAGTTTTGTTCATTCATTTAACGCATTAGTTTCAAGTCTGAACCTTTGCAAACATGTATTTGTGGATACTTTCAAAGTGTTGGAGTTTGTTGCTTTTAATCAGAGAGTTTAAGTAAATGTCCTGTCAAAAGTATGTATGCCTGTAATGAATGCCGATTTCTTTTACAACAAGAACGGTATAAGGCCATTCTACGAAAAAGCCGCCATCTTGTCCCGCACGTTTGCAAACCAAATATTTATCTGTTGCCAGTTTCTGTTTGTTAACAATTAAAATACTCGAAATTGATTTTAGTACAAGGATTTTTAAAGAAATTTCCCTCTTTATTCTGCTTTTGAGACCAGCAAAATTTACTAGTAAGGATTATCTTTCGTGTTTACTAGAGCCGCTATATAGACAGGCCGACGCATCAAGCTTAAGTTTTACCACTTTGGATCCAACTTATGAACTTTGACTTTCAATTTTCATTGTTGCGGCACTAGGGTTACCAGAAAAAGTTTCGGGACATTGCCAAGCTTTGTTAAATTCACGTAAAAAAGTACCAAAACGCGATAACTCGCCAGAAAAGACAACCACTCACCGAAAAAGACAAGTCTCAATCACGTTCTGGATCCAAAGTGGTCAAACTTAATCTTGATGCGCCGGCTCGTCTATATAGGGGCCTTTGTGTTTACCATCTCCATTTAGTAGATTAAAAATGCTTTTAGATCAGAGAAGTTCGTTCCGACAAGAGATCATCAGTCAGGGTCAGGGGTTGCTTAAATTTTAAATTTTATCTTAGTACTTGTTTCTTCTTTTTTTTGATCAACTTTAAGTTATTCAAACGTGCAGAGAGAAAACATTATATTTTGACCTTTTGTCCTGCGGCCAAACCATTTTGCATGTGGAGAAGATGAAGATAGTTATTTCGATTACTTTTATTTTACTATTACAAGGAAAAAAAAAACTATGACTGTAGAGTGGGATTCTCCCAACACAAATATTTTCCTTCTTTTCTTATCTTGTGTGCAGGTAGACGCAAAAAAGCAAGTTTTTGTAATCTTCGAGAAAGATTATTTGTAATCCTCAAAAAAAAGGGAAGATTTATGAATTATTTTATAGTGAAAAACAATATCGAGGCACGAGATCTCCTTTCGGCGAGGTTGTATTCTTCACCGGGCGGTCAATAAATACGAAAACCAGTGAGTTTTGCCAACTATGTAAAACGATACAGCTTTGTCTGACTTGCCGCCAGAAAACACGCAAAACGTAGCTTAAGGGGGGGGGGGGATGATTTAAGAATGGATAGAATTTCAGTCATTGTATTCAGATTTGATGAGATGAAAAAAAAAAAAAATTCGAACGCTTTGAAATTGTGTTTCACCTATGCAATCGCAACGAGTCTTGTTTTCAACACGAGAGCAAAATTCTTAGCATTTGAGACATGGCGCATTTTTTCAATGATTGCATTTATTGTATTGCATATTTCTGCCTTAGCCCTGGCTTAGGGGCGATTACTTACTTATTGATTTATTGCCTATTTATTTACGACCCTAGGTTCTGGTTCAAAATTAAGAACAGAGCGCTCTTCAGGGCCCTATCCCGGTTAAACCACTAAGCTGGTAGGTACGGGGGACCATGGAGGGTGAAATGAAATGAAATGAATGCCTATTTATTTGTCAAAATTGTATTTCCAAACTCAAAAAGAATAGAATTTTCAAATTTTGAAAAAAAAAAAAAAAAATCTGAGTCTAGTTACATGGACGGATGGATACAAGGACGATCGCCCCTTCCTTGAGGGACCTTGTACCGTCAATGTTTCGGAATTGAAGTCCTGCAAACGGAAAGTGTAGGACATCTTTGATGATGTAAGGAAAAGGGATGTTGTTTAGCGACTTTCCTCCCGTAATTTTTCAAAATTGAAGTTCCAAAAAAAACTAAAATTTCGACGACTTTTGATAGTGTTTGAGGATATTCCTCCGTAATCGTTATGAAGTTGAGGTTCAAAAAACTCAATTTTAGAATACCTTTATGAACAGAAAAGGAAAGGAATACTTTCGGAGACCTCTTGTCTCTCACTCTTTGGCTAAACCGTTATACGTTATTAAAAAAATAATGTTGTGGCCTCTCCCCAATTAAATACGCAGTAAGAGGGTAAGTAGAAACTAGCTGTCGTGGCCGTCACGAAACTTTCTTCTATGGCAGGGATTCAAGTGAAACAGGCCATCTCAAACTGCAATCGCTACTGGAAATGAATTACATTAGAACGTTTCTTGATAAAAACATCGTGACGTCAGCGTGACGTTTGCCTATGAAAAATGAGCTAGAAAAAACGTCACAGCCTACTTGGCGAATAAGAGGAGATCACTGACTGCTTGTGAGCTCTTATTGGCTCCACCCGTAGTGACGTCATGCCAAGTTAAGTTGATGATAATGTAATTCACTTCCAGTAGCGATTGTAATTCGAAGCGATCGCAGTGCTGTTTCACTTGAATCCCTGCCTTAATCTATCTTATGAATTCCGGTTACAAAATAAAATACGTACTCGCCCGAGTAATTGGAGACAGCTCCAATTTCCCAATTATCGTAATAACCCTGCAAATGCAGAATCAATGAGCGAAATTGGAAATCATTGCAAAAGCCTTGTTTAGATTAATTGCAAACATTTTATTTGTTAGTAAAAAGAAATTGGCAACAGTTAAAAATTTCAAATCATTGAAAGTTTTCAGCTGTTTTGATAATTAAATAGCGTGAAAGCGATTTTTTAATGAATTAATTTTTCGCATTGTTGACTAAGCGCAAAAATCACCCCACCCTCCCCCTGGGGCGATTGGCGCCAAAATTTAATCGATGCTTGCTTCCATATTGGGTTAGTGTTATTCCAAATTTCATTCAAATCGCAGCAATATTTCCCGAGATACAGTAGGTGCAATGACAAAATAAGCACTTTTGATTGCTCCACCCCCCTTTGAGATATTGACACACAAATTAAATCAGCACCTGTATTCAATAGGGTCTACCTATGGACCAATTTTCGTTTGATTCCGCCGGTTACTTCCTGAGATATAGCAGTCACCCCCGCGCAGAACACGTGCGATTGCTCCACCCCCCTTCGAGATATTGACAAACAAATTGAATCAGCACCTGTACTCAGTAGGGTCTACCTATGGACCAATTTTCGTTTGATTCCGCCGGTTACTTCCTGAGATATAGCAATCACCCCCGCGCAGAACACGTGCGATTGCTCCACCCCCCTTGGAGATATTGACAAACAAATTGAATCAGCACCTGTACTCAGTAGGGTCTACCTATGGACCAATTTTCGTTTGATTCCGCCGGTTACTTCCTGAGATATAGCAATCACCCCCGCGCAGAACACGTGCGATTGCTCCACCCCCCTTGGAGGAATTCGCTAAAAAAAGTCAGGTGCACCAGTTCACATGGTGGTACATATGTGCAAAAATTTTTGTTCGATTTCATTCAGTAGTTTTTGCTCTAGCGCGGCCACAAAAACTGGTCACACACATACAGACTCACACACAGACACACACACAGACGACAGACATTTTCCAAAAATGGTCGAAATGGACTCAGCACACCTCAAAACGTGCAAATCTGTCAAAATTCGACATTCGAAAATTTTCACGAAACCAATACTTTCTTCTATATATTAGATATAGAAGAAAGTAAAAACAATCGCCCCGCCTCCTTGAAAATATTCTGTATCCGCTCTTGTCTAATTATTTGGCTTTTCTTGTGCTATTCTCCGTAACCATCGTCAATATAAACCACCATACTTTTGTACTAAGTTTATTATGCGGATAATCTACACGTTTGGGCATTAAAAAAAAAAAACTCTTAAAACAAGATAATTTTGATTTACTTATTTCGAAATCTGATTACCTCCTCATGAAAACAGAATACTGCGACTTCCAGTAACAACGGACTGATTCTTCTATAAATCCTGACTTGTTGATGCATTTGATAATTCCTTTTTACTGTAACATTTTGCCAATCTTACATCATCGCGTGAAAAGAAACAAGCAGACACATTGTTTTTATTAGTCAAGTCCTTTTCTATAGCTGAAATATCATTATCATGTTTTTCAACTGGGGTATGTACTAAGAGCGCTTTCTTATTTCTTCAACAAATAATCGTGCATTTCTATATTAAAAAAAGGGGGGAGGGGAGGGGGAAGGCTTGAAAGTGCTATTCTCAGTGGTGGCATTACCATGTCGCAAATGGAGGAGCCTCCATAACCATAGCGATCTCTAATTGGATTCAAAATGCACATGATAAATATTTTACATAGTTTTGTAATAGACAAAGGAGCTTGTCGAATGTCATAAATTTTCTGCTTTTAACTTGTTTACATTACTAACAGAGATTGAGTCGATTCATATTTTTGTGCTGTGTTCGATTTATCTAAACGTGCTACAATTTTTTATAACTAAGGTAGCCAGTGGTAGTAGTCACGACCATAGAGGTCCCAATGATGTTCAAAAACGCATATGGTTAATATTTTACATCGTTTTGTGATAGACCCCCAAAAACGCATCAAAACGGCCCCTTAAACTTGTTTTTCCCAAGGGCGGATCCAGCTTCTGGTTTAGGAGGGGGGAGGGGGGGGGGGCATTTTCAGAAAGTGAGACGTCACATTGCAGTTTTCGTGCGAAAACGGGTGTGGTGCAATTTTTTCGAAATAAGTCTAATAAAATGCAGTTTGAAGAAAAATTTAGTCGCTTAAGGGAGGGGTCATGACCCCCCATGACCCTTTCTAGATCCGCACCTGCAATGACCAGTGATTATTACTCATGATAGTTGGTCTAGAGCTTTACATGGCATGGAGGGCGGTTTCTAATGAAAATTGAATTCACTTCTGCCGGGGTGGCAATCGATTATGATTACGCAATCGACGACCACTTGAAGCGTGATCCCGATCATGAACGATAGTTAAAAGGAATATCTCACGAAAATCGTGCCGGAGGCGCACAGGTGAAGCGGACCGGCGCCTTTTTTGCGTCTTGCGTGACCACGCGCCGATTTATTCTAGTCCACACTCCCTCAGCCCCGATGCGAATTTTCTCTTTTTCGGATACAACTGTACGAATCGCTTTTCGGTAGCACCGTGCGTGGCGAATTTATTTGTTTTATCCATCCTAGAGGGTGGGACAGCAGCGTGATGGTGGAAGATGCGCTGGAATGTCTTGCCTGAGCATTCCGATCACGACAAGGGACATGGGTTGTAAGTTGGGTTCTTTTTGAGCCAAAATAGGGAAACTTGGCGATTTCTTTGTGTAGTAAAACACACGAGAGTAAAATCTCGGTGCCAAGCCGACAGCGTTTTTTTTTTCATGCGAATATTTTTTGTTAAAACGGGTGATACGCACGTTCGTCCCGATTTAGATATTTTAGGATAGTAGACCAGGCAGACCCTTGAACAGTGCAATCGAAGAAATTGTGGAGCTGTTATTCCACACTACTAAAAATTTTCCTGAAATTTTACGGTATTCCATCTTGCTAGTACTATTTAACGCAAAATTTCATTCTATCTACTTATATTAAAAACTGAGTATCTTTCTAACTATCTTTCTTTCTAACTATCTTTCTTTCTATGTCACGCTTCTTTCTCCTGAACGCCAATGACCTGAAAGTCGAACCAGGTACCGATAGATAGGTAATTTTTCAGGCTTCATTAGTTTCAATTGATATAATTATACGATTTTAATTAGCGAAGATATCAATTAATAAGTAGTCAAGTTTAAAGCGATTAAGCCTAATAAATGATTAAATATGAAATCCATTCTTGCAAACCGTCGTTGCTATGAAACAGTAATAACAATGATAATGAGAGTTTTGAATGAAGGCTTACCAAAAACAAACACGAAACTCATAAGCGGGCCACTTACGTAGAATTTTTATCGCTAGCTACTGGTAATATTTTGAAACATTCATTTGTTGAAGAGCCATCTACTTATATTAAAAACTGAGTATCTATGTCTGCTTTTTTCCTTTGAGCGAGCTGAACTTACTGAAACTTTCCTCACCATATTGTAGACGCGAAGCATCTCAATAATTCGAATGATTTTTTTATATAGGAAAAAAGTGAAGGCGTGAAGCGCCCGTTAGTGAGCCGCCTTGGCGGGGAGTAGTTTCTTGAAATTTTCCTCACTACTTTCAGGGCACGAAGTGCCCGTGCAACGTCGGGCCACGTGCGTGGTATGTCTTGAAATCGAATGAACATTAAATTATATCAAATAATATAACTTCAGAATGAGGTAAAGGTTAGAGAAGGGGGACGTTATGCATCAACATGCCGCAGGAAGCTAATCTAGCTGCCCTGGCAGCTAGTTACCATTAATTTGTGATTTTCGCACAAATAATTGTCAAATGCTCCCTACTAATTTCGAAATCACTTAGGACAAAAACTTTTAGCGTCATTTCATGGTCAACAATATTTTCTCAGCATTAAATGACAATTTTTCTTTGACAAAAATTACTGACTTAATAATATTTAAGCATATTTTCAAAAAGTAGGGAGGGGAGCAAAATTACCCTAGGTATCCCAAAACAAAATTACCGCAAAGTTAGCGACATTTTAAATCGTCAGAGCGGTACGTTTTGAGTTCTTTTAGTTTAGGAATAAAAAGGCGATTATAAATTGTTTCTCAATATTTTTACTGGCTCAGGCAACGCCGGGTATTTTTGCTAGTTTTTACATAAAAACTAAGAGCTCGACGGTTTGTTGCGTTGAACAAAGAGAACGAGATGCCGTGCCTTAGAGTAGTACTATTGAAATGAAGAGATCATAACCCACAAGAACTTCAAATGGGTTACCGCTGCAATCGACTATTGTAAAATTCTCTTTAGATTTTGTTTTCCCTTTTCCTTCCCCCCTTTCCTTTTCATTGCCACCGATTGCAGCAAAATGCCTTGACAGCTGTGCCTTTGATGCATAGTTAATTAGCACACGGGCCATATGGACAGAAAGTATATTCGGCATTGAAGACAGACGACGTTAACGCATGAAGATCGAAATTCCTTAAGACGGTGTTATATAGTAAATTATTAAGCCAGGTCCGTCATATAGGTGAGGGCGGGGTGTCAGTTGTCCATTGGCTATGAAGAATTGATATATTTGCATGTAAGTAGGCGTGGTCTTCGCTGTGTTTTGGAAAAATTCAAAATGATGGTCTGCATTAAGCTCAATTTAACCCTTTAAGCGCTGACGGTACTCAGAAGTACCGCATACATTAATTTAGTATTATTAATCCTCCTCCCCTTGCTGGAATTCTGCTGGTATTTAAAAGTACCATTCCTTGTACTTTGTTGAGAGGCCGACCGGTGGTGTCAGCAATCGGAAACTTTTCTCAGCATCTAGTACCGGTTCTAGGGTCTAAGCCCTAGTAATTGGCAAAATTTTAATACTCTGTTCTTATGTTATTTGATGTATCTTCAAAAAAAAAAAAAAAAGTAAATTAATTCAGGCTATTTAGGAAAATTTGATCTTGGTTAATCCTAATGATCAGCAATAATAATAATAAGTTACCAAGGTGTGATTTTGTGAAAAATGCTCTGTGCTGTGATCCCCCTTTCCCCAACTTCCTACCATCGATTTGTGTCTTTAGCGCTGCTCTACGGTTCAATCTGGCAACCCTTGATCAAATAACACCAAAAAGCATGCGTTCGTGCATGGGTGAAGAAAGGTTTTCTTCATTGTTATTCCAGGCTTATTTCTGTAATCGAGACTCTTAAAAACGTATTCCAGCATTCTTGTAACGTTTTTATCCAGTGTCTTATTGTCTCATTCTTCGCAGAAAAACAGTTGATTTTTTTTCTGCTATGAGTAAATTAGCTTTCTTTGAGAAGGAGAATCTTTTCGTCTTTTGAACATTAGCTCCTGGATACGATTGAGAGGTTTAATTTCCTGATAAAAACTTTTTGTTAAAAATTTTTCAGATCAAATTATTTCTTCATGAGAGTAGTTCAGGAACTACCAACTTCAAAAAATCACGAAAAAGGCTGAAAAGAAAAATGAAAATAATTATGATTCGTTGAAGCTCTGTAAAAAATATACGGATCGTAAAGGAAAGGGGGAGGGGGTGTCAGTTTTGTTAGGGAAGAATATACGGTTTGGTAGAACAATAGCTCAAAACAAAAGAAATAAAATATGAGACTCCACGCGTCGAAATTCCTCTTAGGTAAACGCTGTCTCGCTAGTGGTCGCATCTGTGGAGCCATTTCCTGCCGATCGGTAGGGCACACCGTTCGACTCGGCCTGTGCTAATTGTTAAAACTGCAGTTGGGGTTTTAATGGTTTATGCCTCCATTAAATCCGGCTATTACGCATGCCGAAGAAAAGGAAGAGGAGGTGTGTTTGTGTAGTCTTTCAAGCCTGTTTCCCGCTGCCTCGTTTCCTCTCTCCATGTTTCCAGCTTGGAAGTGGAGGATCTTGTAAGCGTACGGTGGTTGACTTCCCAGCGGGTAGACTTGAAAGTTGTGAAAAAGGGTGAAAGTTGCCAAGCTTTTAACCTTTTATGTACTGACGGTGCTTCTAAGTACGATATTAATTTAGTCTCATGAATTCTAAATGGCTGGAATCATGTTGGTACTTGAAGCTACCATTCCTTGTACTTTGCTGAGAGGCCGAGAGATGGTCGATGTTTTCTTAGCGGCCCTAAGCCTTCGGGGGCCTTAGACCCTAGTGATTGTCAAACTTTTTATACTTTAAAAAAATGTTATTTTCTGCATTTGCAACTAATAAAACTGTGTATATGTATATGCACTATGATGTATGTATCTAAAAATTCATTGCCAAATTGATTCGGGGCATAAAGGGTAAAGGAGCGAAATCGTCATAACAGAAGAAATAAAATTAGAGCAGTGGGATCTTGTACTTGACTTGAGTTGCACCCCATTCCCTTTCTATTTTCTTTTTTATTTACTTCTCGCAACTTTGATTATGCTATCTACTCTTTGGCTTCGATATCCAAGCAATATTAAAAGTCCCTAGTGTCCAAACGGCGGAGGGTTCGACAGTTTTTTCCACTTTGGAACGGGATTTCTGATTTCTTCTGTCTTGTTTTTTGTAATATTAGACGCTGGCTTATGAACGAATCATGCGAGATCAAACATATAAAAATCTAGGTAATATGTGTTTTTTCCATGACTATAATATTATTTGACAACAAGTTTTTATTCGTTCGCCGATTAGAAACCGTTTCTGTGGAGCAGTGGTGCTTAACCATTCTTCACCAGAGGGGTTGCATTTCATACTGAAATGACTCTCGCGAGCCAGAGCACGTATAAAATCTTAACATTTAATTTTTTCCACTAGATTATATTGCAAATCACAGAAAACAGTCCTGTTATTTAGGAGGTGGGGTGAGGGGGGCATCAATTGCTCTTCTGGCTTTGAAAAATTAATGTTCTTACAGGTGAGTGTGGACGTAATTTTTGTATTCTGATAAAATTTGCATTGAGTACCATGACATTTGACTCTGTAAAATTATGAAATTAAGGGCTTCACGATAAAGGAAAGAAAATTACAAACCAAATCAGGGGCGCCGATTCCGGGGGTGCTGAAGTACTCCAGCTCATACACTGTAAGTAAGCAGAAGAAAAGAGGCAAAGAAAAAATAGGAAACAAAAGAGAGAGAGAGAGAGAGAAATCATTAAGTATTACTTCCTCATTTTTTAAATCATAAAAGAGCTTTTTTTAATGAGCCGAGGAAAGGCTTTTTTTTTAATGAGGCGAGGCAATTTTGCTATCAGGGGTTTGAAAGTACCTAAAATAAGTAATGCAGGCATTACTACTGATGGTCCAGCAATTGTGACTGGCGCTTTTTCAGAATTGTTAGAAAAATTTAGTGCTGGGGAACATAAATGTTCACTGTTTGTTAATTTTTTTATTTCGTTCGCGGATCTCCCAATCGTCTCGTAATATTTCAACCTTTGTCAACTACCAAAAATGATATACTTACGGACAGCCTCATTTTTGCTATACAAGCTTTTCGCTTTGCCTTCTTTTGACAGTAAATTTTCTACTGGTGGTATGAATCGCTGCAAAAAATCTAAACATTTCCTCTTTCAAAATGGTTGTCCTTGCTGTTGCATATCAATTTTACAAAGATGATTTTGACGCTGAAAGATTACAGAAAAAACTGATGCAGGAATGCACGACATTTGTGAGTCAAAAAGTTTTATCGTAAGAACTACAGAAGATTGAGTAATCTTAATAATCTCAAATAATTATGCCATGATATAGAAATTCTAGAGAGGTCCGTAGTTAATTTGATAACGATCTCATTTTTTGTTTTAGATTTCGGTATCCGTTTCCTCACGTGCTACAGAAGGTCCATCGCATGATTGACTGACTGATCATGCGATTGATTCGTAAAAACATTTTTATTTTTTAAATAAAAGGCAGTGGAAGACATCAAACTTTTTTACCTTGTTATTCTGCAGAGATATTTAAGTTAGTGCTGTAGATTAAAAAAAGTTTTTCTCATTGTTTACTTGTTTAGAAAAGAAAAGGAAATTTGTGACACTACAAAACTTGCTCTACTTATTTTGTCTGCCAGTGTCAGCCTAGCACTACTCGAAGATCAAACGGAACTATTATGTATCATGCACTGATTTTTTTGTTTGCATTTATTCTTCATTTCAGAAAAACGTACTGTATAGTTAACCCGTAGTGGTAATCTAAAGCAAAAGTTGATATTTTCTACCAAATGTTTCTGTTTTTTAAAAAAATAAAGCACGTACCCTTGAACGTGTAATTTTGAAATTTTACCTTCTTTCGGGCGCGTACCGCCTCTTATAAACTCTGTACGTGGGAACGTTAAATGATTTCCAATTTTTTTTCTTGAACTTTACGCAAAGATGTAAGTGTTTGCAGAAACGAAAGAGTTTTTTACATTTTCAATCTAGTAGTTGGTTATTTCGTCTCTGAAAGACCAATACATCACTTTTTATGCATTTCCCCCATCGATTTAAGATTTTTTTTTTCTTTGTCTATTCTCCAACACTAAGAAAACAAATGCAGCAAAATTAAGTGATATCTTTGATTGTTTATCGTTGAAATATAAAAATACTTGATATATTTTATCAACGAGATAAAAAAAAGTAATAAATGATTAGAGAAATTCAATCCGAATGTTATTTAATCCTCCTACCCCATTCCACCTTTCCCCTCGACTAGAGACAAATCGAAATCATCCCAACGTCCAAATTTTCTAATATAAATGCGGATTGGGGCTTATTTTGGGGCGGGGCTCCCCTCGGTGAGTCAACAGAAAGGATGGGATTCAGTCTTCTCCGGGCTATTTATTTAGCGGCAGGATATCAATATCTGTGGCTGTATCGAAAGGGTGAAAATAATCTGCCCACTGCCCGGGCACTTGTTGCCCGTTTTCATATTGGATCTGGATATTGAAATATCCGATTTTTCCAATCCGATAGAGTCAATATTAATATAAGAGTCTGATGTAGAGATCCTTCCTCAGATTATTGGGATTTTCTGAGATCTGAGTACCAATTTGGCTCGTTTCTTTCAACGTAAGGATTTTGATCGAAACTGTCGCTAGTTTTCTACGCGTATACAGTGATCGCCGGTTAATTAAAACAGTGGTGAATTGAATCAACTGCTTTAAGGAATCAAATCGTCATAAATAAAAATCCAGTTTTATTGAATTAGCCGTTTTACTGAATCAGCCGCTTTATTGAATCAACTGTATAGAACAAACGTGATTCATCTAAGCGGCGGCCATTGTATTAAAATAAAATCAAAATTGTATCTGTGGCTGTCTCGTCCAGGAGACTCCGTAGCACTTCTAAAATTACTTCAGATCCCGTTGGGTTATACACCTCGGAGTATTTTGTTCTCTAAATTTCTCATTTAGTTTTTTGTAATTTTTTTAAGCTAAAATTTATCACAGATTGCCTGTTTTAGAGATGAAAGAATTCCCACAATCCTTAATATTCTCTGTCATTCGAAATAATTTTTTTTCTGCAAGATATGAAGTTAGTTCAGTTTTCTCAATCAGTTAGAACAGGAAATGTAGGACTTTCTAATTCAGCTAAAATCGCAATTCATTCACGAAGCTAAAGAGCAAAATGTGAGCGCTGGTGACTACGAATTAGAGAAAAACTTCTGTAGCTATGAAATTTGGTGCGATTTAGTTTAGACGGAAGCATTTTGTTATCCCCGCTTTGCGAAATTTCATATTAACTAACTTCCTTATTAAAATTCTTCTCACTTATTTAAATTCTTTTCACTCATTAAATGCGGAAACGTAAGATTTATTCTTCACCCGAATGTAGTTTCATGTTTATTTTGATATGTACTGCATGCCTTTAGGACTGGCTCTCGATGCCACAAACAGGGCTCTGAAAAGGCTAGCATTACTCCAAAACATTTATTGCATCAATTCTGTACGTTAGAACCAGAACGACGTAAGTTCAAATGGTGATTTTCACTTTATTACTGCATTGTATATAGAGTCTTACTCCGCATCAACCCATGAGAACGTAATTCTATAAAAGAAATGCCTTCACAGTTAATTCAACAGCGTTAAAAGAGAGCGAGCCCCGTTTTTAGCATGCAATTGACAATCGTTTACGCCCTCTGCCGAAAAGTTACCAAAATTATCTTACGTTATCCTGGTTCTGAGGTACAGAATGTACATCGCATCTCGTTCATTATACACTGCTCAAAACAATTAAAGGATATTGTAAGTTTCCTATACAAAATGGGTTTAAACATTTTTTAACAATTTTTTTTTTCGCATAAAAGGGAAGAAGAGAGTTACGAATGTAAATGTTGCTCATTTCCAAACTTCATAGTATGCAAATTTTGAGTTTGACGTCGAAAACGACTCTTTAGCGGCAGCGAATGAAATTTCACTCTCACTTTACTATAAGATAAGGCAGAAAAGAATTATCTACGTTCTGTAAGAGCATTGTTCCGATAAGTACCATGTCTCAACGAAGACATTTGACCAATTCAGAAGCTTCTAGAGTTGTTGGCAGACTCGAGGAAGGCCAAATCCAAGCCGAGGTAGCGGAAGCCATTGGAGTTTCTCAAAGTGTAGTTTCCAGGGTCTGGAACCGTTTTCTAGAGACTGAAAGAGCTGACCATAGATTAGGACAAGGACGTAGACCGTCTACAACGCCCAATGAAGACCGCTATTTAGCTTTAACGGCTCGGAGGCACCGAAATAGGAGTGCCACTCAACTGCAATGACCACTTTGTTTGGCTACTGGCACCCGTGTTTCAACACAAACTGTCCGAAATCGACTCCACGCTGTTGACTTGTATACCCGTCGACCAATGGCGTGTGTCAGACTAAAGGGTCATTTACACTACCAGCGGGTGACCGAGCTCCGCTTGAGAAAAACAGGTATCGGAGCTAACTCGAAGATTTAAATTTTCAATTGTTATTTATCAAAACAATACATGGCATAAGAAAATTTGTGAAACTATTGGTGAAAGGATAACCGGTTAAAGTGCACTATTGTAAACTATTCTAAACAAAGTTAGAGTTTGGAAAGGGAACTATTCTATACAAAGATAAAGTTTGAAAAGTCATAGGAAATAAAATGTAATTGATAATAATAAAAAAAAAAAACTATACAATTAAAGAAATGGTACAAAGTGAGCAGTGTAAAGATTGAAGTGTGTTGAAGTTCAATATTTTTGACAAATTTATTTAGAAAAACCAAACCTCGTGATTCCTCGTGGCCAAAAACCCCAGACCCCCAAGTTTACCGGAGTTAATTAATTCTGGGGCGATTTTCGACTTGGCAACCATTCCTCGTATTACCCCTAACGTGTACCAGGGGACCGAGTCCGCTCGGTTAAAAAAAAAGCGGTTTGTAAACTCGTGTTTTTTTTCTAAAGTGCGAAGTACTTTATTTAGATAAACTTGAAAAGCATTTTTGAGCCTTTGGTTGCAATTACGCATTCAAAACAGCCGTAATTTATTTTAAAAAACACAACCTTATTTAATCCATGCTCACCGTAAAATCACACCTAATTTCATTTCATTTGGCGCCGAAGGCGCGGGAGGCTTTGATGCGAATGGATGCAGAGTCTCTGTTCTCCAGTACGCATTTGGTTCCAGTTGGTTTTGACTTTCACTTCACTTCACACTCCAGGTCCCCCCCCCCCCGTACATACCACAACTCGCTTTTTAACCGGGATGGGGCCCTGAAGAGCGCTCTGTTCATTTTTAACCAGGCTCAAGGGCCGAGCAAACCCTTGGCCCAGCACACCCCAGAGGTTTCGTTTCACTTGGAGGATTTTGTGACCACGAACATTTTTAACGTCCCCCAGCAACCATTAATGAAGACGGTGGATCTTTGATCGGCGGCTAAATGATCGACCCGAGACCCTCCGGTTACGAGTCCGACGACTAACCGATTGGACAACCGCGGCCTCACAGGCCCCTATATAGACGAGCCGAAGCATCAAGATTACCACTTTGGATCCAGCGCGTTTGTGAGGATTGTCTTTTCTGGCCAGTTATCGCTTTTTGGTAACTTTTTACGTAAATTTAACAAAGCTTGGCAATGTCCCGAAACTTTACTCTGGTAACCCTAATTCCTCAACAGTGAAAAATGAAAGTGAAAGTTAATGAGTTGGATCCAAAGTGGTGAAACTTAAGCTTGATGCGTCGGCCTGTCTATATAGTGGCTCTACCGCTGCCCATACCCAATTCTAACTTTATTTTGATCGATCTCTTTTAAATTTCAAAAACAATGACAATTCTAACGTGTTGCCAAAAATTATTTGCCAAATACCATAAAAACATAAATTTACGCTGACGTGATTAAATATGAAATCCATTGTTAAAACGTGGTTGCTATGAAACAGTATAACAATAAGAGTAATCATAAAGAAAATGGCGTAGTAAGAAATCTCAAACTTTTAATGAATCCTATCTATAACTCCGAACTTTTCGACCGTAGCGCTTCAAAACCGGCGCCAATCAATTCCTCGTGGCCAAAAACCCCAGACCCCCAAGTTTACCGGAGTTTATTAATTCTGGGGCGATTTTCGACTTGGCAAACATCTCTCGTATTATAGTATAGGATAGGGTCATTTAAGGGTCATTTACACTACGTCCGTCACGATTTTTTTCCCCAGAAACCAATTTTCGATCAACGTTGCGATGACAGCAGGCCGTCACAATCGGAACCCGTCGCCGTACGGCGAAAGTAGATATTTGTCGTGACGGTCGTACGTCCAGCAAACAAGCAACCAATCAGAGCCGAGTACAAGCGCCATCTTGATTCAAGGCTCCTCAAAGACGAATACAGTCACGTGCTTGTCGTTCGTCTGCACAGTATGAATGCCTCTTCCTGTTTGGAGGACGTACGTCCGTCTGCTGAGGAAGAAAAATCGTGACGGACGTGTCGTTCGGACATAGTGTAAATGACCCTTTGCACTATGTCCGAACGACACGTCCGTCACGATTTTTCTCCCCAGAAACCAGTTTTCGACCAACGTTGCCATGACAGCAGGCCGTCACAATCGGAACCCGTCGCCGTACGGCGAAAGTAGATATTTGTCGTGACGGTCGTACGTCCAGCAAACAAGCAACCAATCAGAGCCGAGTACAAGCGCCATCTTGATTCAAGGCTCCTTGCTTGAATCCAGTCACGTTCGTCTGCACAGTATGAATGCCTCTCCCTATTTGGATGACGTTCGTCCGTCCGCTGGGGAAGAAAAATCGTGACGGACGTGTCGTTCGGACATAGTGTAAATGACCCTTAAGTGCAAGTCACCGTCGTGCAAGTAGAGAGTGGGTAATGGAGCACGTTAGTTGGGGAAGAAATGAGTGGCGCAATATCCTGTTCTCTGATGAGTCCCGTTTTACCCTTCATCCTGATAATAGGCGGGTTTTCATCTGGTGGGAACGTGGCACAAGAAATAATCCAGCATTTGTGCGCGAAAATGTCAGATTTGGTAGTGGAGGTGTAATGGTATACGCCGGCATTTCCATTGATGGTCGAACCGACCTCCATATCTTCCGAAATTTGGAACTCTGACTGGTCAACAATACAGGGATGAGATCCTCACACCTATCGTCGTCCCTTACGCTGCAGCAATTGGAGGTGACTTCATTTTAATTGACGACAATTGCAGGCCACATCGTGCTAGCTTGGTGAGCGATTTTCTTTTTGAAGAAGGAATCGTACGTATGGAATGGCCAGCGTGTTCTCCGAATATGAACCCAATAGAGCATGTCTGGGATAGTGCTGGGCGATATATCGATATATCGCAAAATATCGGTATAAAGCAATCACCGCGATAACGGTTATATCATTAAGCGTTTTTCCGATATACCGTTGTTCCCGGTGTAACGTGATATATCATGATATATCGTCATACACCGCATCGTGATGCGTCACGGCATTTCCCAGTCTCCGATTAACCGCCTTCCCCGAAGCAACGCGAATATTTGGAGGAAGGAGGAAACGTCGGCGTTACTGAATACTTCGCGATAAGTCGCAGAGATCGGGGGAAGGGATATACTCCGAAGAGTCGCGGAAAATGCATTCCGTGATTCTTCGCGATGAGTCGGGGAAAGGGTCTATTGAGATATACCACGAAGATTCGACGGAAATGCGTTCTGGGATACATCATGGCTCATGGTTACGCATTAGCCGCCCCGCAAAACGTCGTGATGTAATGCAGCGGTGTTTGCGCAGGGATGTTCGTGCGGCTTTGCCGTCTTCTTGTGTTCTACCATTGTTGGTCCATTGTCTTCGTTACAGATTTTAGCCATTGCTCCCGTTTGGGCGCAGGAGCGCCGGCAGATTCATGCATGGGGGGTGCACCCGAAATAAAAAAAAAAAAAAAAAAAAAAAGAAACTAAAAAATTGCTTTTCTTTTTTTTTTTCACTCAGAACAATTGCAAAAAAAATTTTTTTTCTTGTCAAAAAGTTTTCGATCAAATAATGCTTCTAGATTTGTTTCAACACAAGTATTTTTGTAACATTTTTACTTCAGGTGCAAAAAACAAAGAACTTTTTTAAAAGTTTAAACATTTGAAAACATTGAAGTTCATTATGTTTTAAAATTTTTTATTTTTTAAATTTATTTATTTATTAGTATTCAAATTTATTTATTATTATTCAAATTTATTTATTTATTATTATTTAAATTTATTTATTCATTATTATTTAAATTTATTTATCTTCTTTTTTTTTTTTTTTTGTTTGTATTTATTGAAATTATTTTGCGAGCTAAAAAACAAAACATGTTTAAATATTGCTATTCATGTTTTTGCATGCCATCTATGTTTATATTTTATTTTGGGAAGGGAAATATTTTGCTCAAGTATGTTGGAAGACATTTTATCTTCATTGATTCTATTAAAATTACTTTCTTTGCTCAATTACAAACATTTGGATTTTTTATGTCCTAAGTATATGTTTTTTTTTTTTTTTTTTGAAACTTTTGTAGTTTTTCCTCCTATTGCTATAAAAATGAATAAATGAAATTTAAAACTGATATAGAATAACTTCAATGCATTAGTATAAATTTAGAAATAAATTCAAAAGATTAGGAAAACAGAAAAATCCCTATTAATAAAATTACAATAAAAAATTTCCTTTTCCTTAATTGGTATATTTTTAACGGTATTTTCAATCTATTAATTTTACAAAAAGAAAAAAAAATCTCTATTGCCTCCATTTTACACTGCAAATAATGCTGCAACCCAACCTCCAAATTTAGCAGCTTTAAATCTGGAAAAATGTAACTAATGCCAAAAAAATGTGTGGTTGGTAGTTGATGCATTTTTCCTGCTCTCTATTGGAAGTGTTATCCACAGTTCTGGAAGAGAGACGAAGGATATTAGGAAAGCATTACGGAAACACGCCCCCCCCCCTCCTGGGGGACGTGTATATGCTTAATTTAATGGGAAAAAATATTTCGAAACATCGCGATATATCGGAACATCGCAATATTACACCAGCGATATATCGCGATGTTAAATCTGATACATCGCCCAGCACTAGTCTGGGACATCCTAGGAAGACGAGTGGCTGAACGACTATCACCTCCAGAAACTCTCCAGGCACTCGAAAGAGCTCTTCAGGAGAAGTGGGGTAGAATACCCCAGTCCCTCATTAATACCCTCATTGAGTCCGTGCCTCAGAGGTGTTTAACACTGCTAGCTGTCCGGAGAAACCATACCCCCTACTAAAAGTGGTTTTCTTCAAAGGAAACTTTTTTTTTAATTTATTTTTCTTATTTTCAGAAAATGCGTTTTTTTTCCCTTTTTCCCCTTTTGTACCCAAAAGCTGAATAAAAAGCTTTTTTTTTCTGCTAAACTAATGTCAATTTTATCTCTTATAGCTTACTACGTGAAGTCGATAATGTATCAATCAGCCAAAATGGGCTTTAGGTTCAAAATCAAACCAAAATCTAAATATCCTTTAATTGTTTTGAGCAGTGTAGTTATATGTGTTCTTTTCATGTCTTGTAGCCGAGCTTCTAATTTAAAAGTTAATAAAGTGGGAAATGCATCTTTTAGTTATATTTAGAAGTAAAAGTACGTTATTCGTTATAACAAAGAACTAAATTTTCTTTTTTGCTATGCTTTGTTACCGAAATTAATTACTAGTAATATTTTGCATTGTCAGTGAAATACATCTCAACTTTTTCTTTTGTGTATTTAAAATATTTTGTTTACTTTCATATTTTGTCTTGCAATAAACTAAATACCTTCCGCTAAAATAATAGTTCAATATTCGGGTGAGTATGGATTTCACCAAAGCACTATAGTTTTTTAATAATTTTTTAAAATAAATAAATGTTTTTGAAAATTAATCATACCCTCACAAAGAAAGAACACAATTAGTTTTATTGTGCTATTCAATAGCTTAAGTTTAGCGATTGTATAAGAAACTAAATTCGTTTCAATGGGGATATTTCGATAGTTTTGAATCTGGCGCGGATTTTTGGCGATAATTATTTAATTTTAGTAACACTTTGTTTACGTTTGCAAAGGAAAGTTTTCCCTTGCTCATACATTAGTGACAAAAATTTGACGCCAATTGGTGACGTACATTAGTGACAAAGATTGATCTCCAGATTCCTAATTATCGAAATCGTCCTATCTCTATGAATGAACTGTTCTGTTAAATGGGTTTTGTGAGATATTTCGATATTGGGAGATCGATTAGACCATCGAATTGCTGTCTTCATTTATTTTACTGTGGTGACCCCATTACTTCTTGACAATCCTGTGCAAATATTAAAATTTTCTTACTCTTAGTTTAAGGATAGAAATAAAAAATATTTCCCAGGTAGGGATTGGTGCCACTAGTTTGACACCAATAAATTAAGATCGCCAAACTCTCACTTGCCAAAATGTTTCCTACACTTGGCGTGTTTTTAAAAATTTTCGCCAGATTAGTCAAAGCAAAGCGATCACCTTGCCAAACGTTGCAAAACAGTCTTGATGAAAGAGTTTTTTTTTCAAAAGAAAACCAGCTATTAAACAAGACTAAAATTTGCATTAAAACGTTAACTAATCCCTCCAACTAAACAAAGCAACATCACAAGCTCCATTAAAACGTAAAATAATTTGCCAAATGAATATATCAAGTCTTAAAGAGTCACAGTACCTCAAAAATGACCAAAAGACCAAAAAAATGTTTATTGCTTATTTCTAAGTAAAAGTTATTTAAAACATTCGGGAAGAAATAGCATTGCTCTAGCTAAATTATTTAAAAAGTTATAAGTGACTTTAGAGCATGCATGCTATGTGTTCTAATGGAAAAGCAGAACTTCAAAGTGCTCTTTCTCGATGATCAGTTTTTAGTGTTTCTATGTTACTGCAAATGCTAAGGAATTTTTTCTATTAAACATACAACTTTAAAGCAATATTTTTTGCTCTCAGGATAATATATTTAACAAAACTGTGCATTGAATAAGCATTTCATAAATTACTAAAACTTTTTGAGCTTGTTAAACCTCGAAAAACAAAATTTTCTATCAATTTTTTACACAAAAGTTCACAAAATATTTTTAAATCAATATATAAGAAAATGAATGCACAGATATTTAGAGGTAATTCTTGTGATCATTCAGCAAAAAAGAAATTTTGAAATTAGTGCAAAATCAAAAAAGCCTTAGGGTTTTTAAAAAATTGAAATTTTCTGAAATTTTTCAAAATTTCAAAAAAAGTGAGCAAAATTTTTAATGTTTGAAAATAAATTTTTGATTTTTAAACAAGTGCGGAAACAAAGATTTCAAAGAATTACATTTTTCACGTAAATTTAAGAAAATTGTTAGGAAGGTACTGTAACGCCTTAAAAAATAGTAAAAGATGCATTAAGATGTAAAATTAAAGCATGAGAAGCAAAATTTGCGGCAGTAACTTTTAGCGTTTGAATTTGTCCCCACCAATTTGGCATGTTCTATGTTATGATAGTGCTTGTGGTTTTTTTTCTGAAGACTTCTTTTTCGTAAACTTTTGTTTTTATAGGAGGGAAAATACGTAAAATCCCGCTTTTAGATATTTTACTCGGTGAATTTACCGTCCAGAATTTTGGAAAAAAAGTACCAATGAAACTAGCAACTTAATTATTGAGCTGAAGTTAATTTCAAAAAAATAATATTAATTACTTAGAGGCAGAAAAAAAAATTATTAAGGGGTCCTAAAGTAGAACCCATGGCGCTTAAAGGGTTTACGATTAGTTTGTACCCTCTCCATGTAAAAAAAAAAAAAAAAACTCAAATAAAGTTAACCGTTCTTAAGAAATGTCTGTCTGTGAATCTGTTAATGAGGATTTTAAATTATTTGCAATTTGTTTGAAAGTTTTTCCTTCTAAAACTGCATTTGTTTATCTGATTTTTAAGAAACTTGCTGCCTTAACTACTCTTACTCTGCTGTCTAAACACATTACTTATGTGTGCATATTTTTTTGCATTCCGTAAAACTTTACAAAGCTCCTGTCCGTGTGCACACATTTGTGTTTTTGTTGAACTTTGCTCTATGCCTCTATACATTCATTTGCGTTTGCAATGTTTTTGATTATTTCAAATTTCACCCGGTACCAGATGAACTTTTCTTACAAACATTAGCAGCAGGTAATGTGTTAAAGTATTTAATTATACACTTACGAATTTTGGTTATGCCACAACAGGTTTTCCTTCAAAGCTTGTTAAAAGACATATTTTACCATAGCGTTTTCTTGATACTGATAATAAGTGTGTTAGACAAGTCGAAATAAGAAAGATAGTGGTGCAAGTCACAAAAGCAATTTTGTGGCCATTGGGAGCTTACAAAAAATGTCCACTAACTTGACTGGTGTCAGTCAATTTTCATGCCAATGGTTGGTCCAGCAGCTGTAATCTTTTGTTATATTTTAATTCATAAGAGTCTTCTCTTATATTGGGTTATCTTCTAGTTTGTCCATCGTAAATATAGAATGACACAAGTGTAAGTCATCGAAAGATGCTTTTTAACAAGTTACGAGTAACTTTTCATAGGTTGGCTTATAATTAAAAAAAAAAAAAAGAAAAAAAAAAAACCATCTTGGAACCAAAATTTTTCTCTTAAAGTTAAAATTTATTCGGTCCTGATTTCTTTAACAGATGTTTTTACGAAACTTTCATTTACTTGAAATGATTTTAGTTTTAATGTTTGATTTCTAACAAAAAAGTTGGGGAGCTTAAAAATTTCCAGAGCTTATTTTTGTGCTTTGAACATGAATTTCGTCTAAAATATTACTATAAAGTCATCGTTATTTATTTGATACTGTTTCATCTCTGACTAATTTCAGAAACTTTCACTGATTTTTTAATTAATGTAATCCATTATATATTAGGTGCTGATGATTTCCGTTGAAGAATGTTTCTGAAAAAAATTGTTGATTGGGTAACTTATGAATATTCTGACGAAGAGAATGGTGATAGTGTTAAGGATGTTTCTAAATATGGAGATGAATGTGTTGACGTTAAAGTTTCTTCAGATCCTGATGCTTCTAGTACTATTAGTATTGGCGGAAAAACCAGTATATTGGATTTCGATGTTGTGTCCCAAAAAGATCTTGACATAACAGCCAGTGCAAATACCTGTCCTGTGCTCGTTAATGTGATTGATGAGCATTTGAAATCATCACCAGCTGAAGATTTTTTAGCAAAAAATGATTCCTGGAATGGGAACGACTCTTCTCAATCTCAGAATCATTCTGATCTTGGCGCTTCAAATGTTGAAAACGAGTTTCCTGTATTACGCGAGAGCTGCAGTGAACCAGATGATGTTACATCAACGCCTTCGAGTATCGAAGCTCGAAGTTCGAGTTTGGTAAACGAGTTTGACGTTGATCAGAATCATTCGGTCAGTATTTACACTCAGACGGATGATGTAAAATATAAAAATAAAGCTGTATCAACACAATTTAACAAAAAAGTCCAAACGCAAGACCAATCATTATACATCTACATTCCCAAGTCAAAATATGTATCACCTGGGCGAAAACGAGCTTCAGCTGTTCCACGTGAGAGTCAACAAAATGTGGCACCAATTGTCCCTAAGCAGGAAACCAGGTTTAATAATGTTAGCGAGCGATTATCAGCAATGCAGCAAAAGATTGTCAAACCTGCAACTAGTGATTCTTTTAAGAAATTCCGAAATAATTACACGACGGAAATGAAACACGAAACAATGCGTTCTGTTTCATCTTCCCGATACTATGGTCAACTCTTTGTAGTTGGATGTAACGGAGGGATACCTTCTCACCTCATTGGAAAATTAGACAATAAATTTGTTCTTCACAAACGCAGGATGGCAAATGGCATAATAGAGTCTTTCAGTTTTCCTTGTCCAACAGGTTTCCGGTCGACAACAGGACATACCGTGTGTTTTGGTGTGCCTACTGCACCTAAGTTGGTGGTCCAGCATGTAGCAGACCCAGGACTGGACATGTTCCAGATTGGTCGATGTGATAAGGCTATTGATTTCAACCCTATTGATTTTAAAGTTGTCGACATGACGCCTGAAAATCAAGCGCGGCACGGGGTATCTCGATTTGCCTGCCGAATTTTAGTTCAACGAGATGGTAATCATGAAGCGCGTATATACGCTGCTGCTTTCAATTCTGAGGGGAAAATATTCCTAGGCGAAAACTCGTCATTTTTGCGTGGGGACAAGATTGATGGGTTCACAACTAATGGAGTCTTAATAATGCATCCAGTATGGAACCCTGAAAATTCTGGTAAATGGAGAGAGGTATCGGTTTTTGGAAATATCTATCCCCTCAGATCCCCACAAATGGAAATTACGAAGCGTCCTAAAGTTGAAGATGAATTCAACATACTTCAGGATGGGAACCCTTATCGATTTATGTGGCGTCACACTTATGTGGCGTTCACCAGACGGTCTCAGGAAGACGCCAACTGTTGAGAGTCTAAATAGAGTTCAAAACATTTTTCTAAATTCTATTCTCAATTGTGAAATTCCACATCTCAACCAACAGGCGAGGAAATCTACCACTAAAACTCATTCAATTCCTAGACAAGCTTACGTTTATTTAAGTTGTGGCCACGTCGTCGGCATTTCACTACCAGAA
Source organism: Uloborus plumipes (assembly GCA_038373865.1). NCBI lineage: Eukaryota > Metazoa > Arthropoda > Arachnida > Araneae > Uloboridae > Uloborus > Uloborus plumipes. The sequence continues at coordinate 33,968 of JAXGGA010008053.1, forward strand.
AACGACTCTCGAATTTATGAAAGCTGGTCTTGTCCAACTTGTCGATCTATTGGACCTATTGCACCACTGAAAGTTGGCTTGGAACCAGGATTTTACGTTGATGATGCCTATCCCACTCACGCTTTCAAGCCTTGTGGACACGCTGCTTCATTAAAAAGTGCAGAATTCTGGTCGAGTATAAAAATTCCAGAGCATAGGAACATTCAGTATGGTTTATGCCCTTTTTGCTCTCAAAGGTTAAATTTTGTTTCTAAATATGTCGAATTAAAAAGATAGACCCTGACTTTACTTTAGACTTCAATAGCTTGGGATTCTCTAAGAAACTTTCTCATAGTGCCTACAGATTTTAAAGATTCCGTTGTAAACCTGATTTCAATCGAATGTGTATTAATTTAAGTATAATGTTGTATCTTAACTACTGTGCTTTTGAGAATTAAAAGTATTGCAAATAATGTTGTACATTTATTTCTTGGTTATTGATTTTAGTTTGTTGAAATGTAATTTAGTTTAAAAGGGTCTACTGGTACTGTACTGAAAGTGTAACAGAAAACTATTTACTGCAATGGCGCGAATCAGCAGCTTTAGGAGTTGCGGTACCTAACTTTTGAAATGTTTAGGGCAATTACCTTACTCGATGGAAAGGAAAAAATAATAATAAAATAAAAATTCTCTATCTGTATTCTTAAATCGAGGCCTATAAAGTCATTAAAAATGTATTGATCCTGCCTAAAATGGGTTAACTTGTTTGGATAGTGAAACTCGTCTCATGAAATTCATTTACTTAAAATCGCCAACAAGAAAATTTGCTGTTTTCGCGGCATGTCAAGTTTGACTGTTACGGTTACCAGATAGGCGCGAATTACTTGTATCGGCGGTATTTAATTTAGCATTTAATCGTTACCATCATAGACCAACGCCTCCTAAATACTTAGTATTTAGAAGGCGTTGCATAGCCATTGGAAACGCGCACGTGAGCGAGCGTTTCCAGTGTCTATGTTGGTAACCGATTGAAAATGAAATAAATTGTAAATCATTGAGCTGTCTCCGCAGAGATAAATTTTCCTATTTTACGCCGATTTTCAGCCATGCCAACAATGAAAACGTTATCAAACACGTCCTCAGTGAAATTTAAAAGGTTGTGGAGCGCATTTGAACTAAAGGATTTTTACTTCAGAGGGGGTTGGAGTGAATTTAAATTTAGTTGACTTCTTCAAAATTCAGTGTTACCGAAAATGTCAGAATGGAACCATTATTGTTAAAAAATTACTGATGTCTATTCAGTTACTCTTCGTATTAGGCGTCGTAAAGTTTGGCAACAGTCGGGAAATTTACCAAACCTCCCAGCCAGTGAAACACTACTTTCCTGTTACTTACTTAACTTTCTGTCTTTTATATTTATTTGGCGAATTGATTTAAACTTTAACATGACTTTAAGTGGAATTTAAAAAGTTGTGGTGCGCATTTGAACTAAAGGATATAATAATTTTTCTTCAGAGGGGGTTGGAGTAAATTTACCAAACCTCCCAGCCAGTGAAACTACTTTCTGCAAATCAAAGAAAGAGAAAATGCTCTGGTAAGGAATAGTAGTTGTTCGCAGTCTAAAGAGTATTTTATTGCATGTTTAAAACATGTATTTAATGCCGCCATTACTAAATTTTTAACAATAATAGTTCCATTCTGACATTTTCGGTAACACCGCTATTCAGTTACCCTTCGTATTTGGCTTCGTAAAGTTTGGCAACAATCGGGAAATTTACCAAACCTCCCAGCCAGTGAAATCTTGCTTATTGGAGGGTTACTGTTAGATTGTAATCACTTCAAAGAGCTGGTGCGAAAGACATTATATTTCTTGCCTTTTAATGTTCACATTAAAATAATGGAAGAATGGTTGTGGCTGAGCTACCTGACACAATCGGTTCCCTATGTTAATAAATTTAGATTTGGCGACCAATTTTACATTGAAATTGCGGTTAAATCGGTGAATTATATTAAATTTTAAGGGCAAATTGCTGTGTTCGTTATGAGTTTTCGAAAATCTTGATACTACAGTTGTGTCAAAAGTTCCATTGAAACGTAAAAAATTCGCTAAAAATAAATAAGTTCGTCACGCGCGCACACACACACACACAAAAAGAAGAAAAAAGTCTTTAAAACTAAAATAATCCTGCCATTGAACACTACAAACTGTGAAATGGCATTAAAGGATGACGGGCCCTGTTTGTTTGTTTGTAACCGATGGCCAGAAGCCCCTACAGACCTTAATCTTGGTACAAAATTTGAATCCCCGTGAAATGCACTTCGAAGGCCGAATTCAAATTAGTTATTTTTAAATTATTAATTAGTCTCATTTTTGGTGTATCCAGCATAATTGAGGAAGGAAGACTTTACCCCACCCCCTAACATTATATATAGCTGGAAAGGATTTTTTTCTCTGAAAAATAAAAGTTTTAGCACATTTCCCGCCGTTAATTAGAGCAGGAGATATTAATTAATCAAATTTAGTCAATTTTCAAGACTGAACTCTTTACGCAAAACTGAAACACTAGATCCATTTTCCAGAAAAACTGCTCTTTCTTCAGTGGTTTAAATTTGCGTATAGAGTTAAGCCTTGAGGGCGTATAGAGAGCGCCTTTGCGTATAGAGAGAGAGAGAGCCTTGAAAATTGACTTAATATGAGTAATTAATATCTCCTGTTACTTAACTTGATGTCTTTTTGGTTTATTTGGCGAATTGATTTAAACTTTAATATGACTTTTAGTGGAATTCAAAAGGTTGGGGAGCATATTTGAATCAAAGAATATAATAATTTTACTTCAGAGGGTTAGAGTGAATTAAACTTTATTTAGTTAACTTCCTTTACATTTATTGCACGGGCATCGCCTGCTAGTATTATATATGTATCTGCATATGCGGTAAAACTTTGTTAAAACAAACTCCAAGGAGCATATAAAATCAATTCGTGTTATCCAAAAATACACTACAAAACATGTGACGGGAATTGGAAATGTAGTTCGTCTTGGCAGTAATTCCTCTCTCTCGAATTAACGAGGTTTGACTCTATGGGGTCTAGTCTCTGCCCATACGTAAATTTACGTACGTTAATCATGCCGTCAACGTACGCACGCATCGTAACGAACTCAAATAACGTATGCTGATAACCGTACGTGCGGTAATTGCGTAGTCTCTGCCCAAATATTCCGAACGTACGTTAACATTCGGCGTGTTTACGAACGTACTGAAAAATATTAAGCCACGCCTTTATTGCGATCCAAATCAGCCAATCGAAAATTAGCGTTACAATCGGCACGTATCGTAATCGTTGACTTGGCAATGCTCGGCAGACAACGCTTTTACTTTTGTTTTCCATTGTTTGCATACAAACAGACCTTTTCTATTACTTATGAGAAAAGACAATGGGTGTCACAAAAAAAAAATCATTGACAAATATTGGAATTTAGATAAATAACAGCGGGAGTGTATTTTGAATAGTCAAAACAATTGATTTCATGATTTATAAATTATTGTTAACATATATACAGATTAAAGCGTATTGACTGTATGACATATCATAGAATATTGCATCTGTCACCATTTAAAGCATGATGGTCATTTAACAACAGCCGAATTGAGTTTTATAAATCGGATCTTCTTATTTTCAAGGGCAACAAAATTATGTAAAAACAGGAAGATATTGCAGCTTCACAAAAAAAGTAATACTGTTCCTGAATTTGCCGACTTGTCATTTCGAGCTTGCCGAATGAGGAAAACTCATGACCTCCCTTCGGGGCTCCTGAATATGTATAACACTATAATATTTTTCAGAATCTAATTTAAAATATTTTTGTGCTGGATATGGAATTAAAAACAAGGCCCTAATTAACACAATTGCCAGGGCCTGATTATGGCACAGGCCATCTAGGCCTGGGACTGGGGCCTCATCTTCCTAAGGGGCAGCTAATTTTTTAAAAACTGATGCACAGCATTGAAGAATTATGTATTTTTAAGAAAAAAATAATGATTCATAAATTGAAAAATAAAAACAATCTCTTTTGATACTTAATTAGCACTTCTCTTATTTAGTTCATTTTATGTTAAGTAAAAAAGATTTCTTTCTTGAGAATTAGCTTTGAAACTTTTGAGCTAAAATGGATATAAAAAACAGTATCAGGGCTAGACATAATGCATACAGTGCAACTGCATAGGGTGTTGTAGAGCTCCATACAATGATCCCCAAAAATAGCCCCCCTCAGGGGTGCCCAAAGAGAGGATTATGGCGCAAGTTGCGCCAACAAAATTTTAGGGGGGGGGGATTTTTTAAAACTGATTTATTTATTTAAATTATTTATTAATTCAGTTTTTTATTTAAATTATTATTTTTTTTTTCGTGTGTGTGTGTGTGTGTGCTTGAAATGTGTGGAAGAGAAAAAAAGCGATTTTATTCTGCGCATAATTTGTACTTTTAAAAAGTTAATACATGAAAAAATAGTTATAATTTAAAAAATAAATAAATAATATTAGAAAAAAGAAATAAAAAAGAGGAAAAAAAATAAAAAGCACAAGAGGGTTGTGAAATTTTTTTTTTTTGGGGGGGGGGGAATTCGCGCCATTGAGCTTGGGGGGGGGATGGGTAAATACTTTCTTCATTATTTTGCAAACAAAACATCATTTTTAATGTTTTACGTCCATTTATAGAGTATTATTTAATTACCCCCCCCCCCTTGTATCGCCACTGCGAAAAAGATTTTTTTTGGTGACTTGAAAAGGCAGAGCACAGAAGGGGGCCTCTAAAGTATTTTCGGCCTTGGGCCTAAATTTTTAATTGACAGCGTCATTTATTTATTATTTTTTTGTGAGAAAATCTTTCCTCGAAATATTGTCGTTACAAATCAAATTAAAGCGCATATAATTGTTATTAAAATGAGCTAATGTGCAACTCTGTACCTCTCATAGAGCTTGAGTTATAATATTTTACAACACTGCCAGCAAGAAAAACAAATGTTTTTTAACGAATTTCAGAAATTAATTACTGATTAATTATGAATAATAGATCTTTTAGTATAAAAAAATAGACGTGAGGCCGGCCTGGACTTTTGAAACTGCCCCCCCCCCCCCTTTTTGAGGTGTTGAATTTCAGAGTTGTAAAAAAAAAAACTTTTTTATTTGCTTGACATAAAATGTATTTTCAAGGTAAACCGTGCAAAGCCCGGCCACACAGCGTTATTAACAAAGAACAGTATTTAATTCAATTAACTGATGTAATTCTCGCGGCCGATCCGCCCTGCTGTCCATAAAAAAAAAAGTCTGCATTTTGCATGAAAAAAGTACCCCCCCCCCCAATCGTGCCGCCCTGGGCTATAGCCCATTAAGCCCATACGTAAATACGGCACTGTTCAAGGATTCCCGAAAGTTACATGAAAATCCGAAACGGCCAGGTCGAGATTTCTGTCGTTTTTTGGTTGATTTAATATGGTTGAATTAAAGGAATCTGTGCGACAAAAATAAACAGCAATTTTCGTAAGGCAGGAACAAGATTTGCTACTACTCTGTAAATGGACGCAAAGCATTAAAAATGATGTTTTGTTAGCAAAATAATGAAGAAAGTACTTACCCGCAAGTGAGCTGGTAGTCCTCCGGCGGGAAAACTATCTTTAATATCTCCCGTGAGGTCAATCGCTAAATTTTTTGTTAACCTGAAAAGTATAACAAATCTGCGATCTAAAAGCTCGAAGGCATTGAATTGGTCTTTAAACACCATTTCTTTCTATCGTTTCCAATCTTTCAACGTCTTCTAGTTGCTAATCCAACGCAGCAAACGCGGCATCCATCTTGATTTTTAAGTACGCAAAATGGTTTTCCGCCAGAAAGAAGACGGCGTAAATTTTCCGTATGTTTACATTTTAGAGTACGTATTTTGCGTGCGGAAAAAAAGGCCAAAGACTAGCGGGTCTCACCACATACGTTAAAATGACGTCACGGGCTGGTTTTGAATGCGGAGAATTTTTCCGTATTGGGCAGAGACTAGACCCCTAAATGTACTCTGCATCATACTTAAAAAATTATGAAAAGTGTCCTGATATTTTTTTAGTTTTGTGTACTGTTTTTTTTTCAAAGCTACTACCAAGTCGGTTTTCGGCAATGTGAAACAGTTTCATTTAGTAAATATTTAAAAAATATATATTTGGCTGCATATATATTTGATTCATTAAAAATGTTATCCATGTTATTCATTTTGACGCCTAAAAGCTTATACTAGGCTTAAATTCTCATTTCTAACACTGGTAAAAAGAAGAGTTATGATTTGGAGGATCTATTTGCTGGGATATTGGCAGTGTGTGTCATTTTCTGTCATCAAGCATATACCAATGTTAATGGAAGCATTTTTGAGTAGTTATTCACAACAGTGCAGTTGTCAACTACTCTCTCACTAAACCCTTTTTTAGTCCTTTTCATCTCTTATTTCCTGTGTTTGCGCCTCACTGCATCACTTATACGCTAATACACTCCAACGCAATAAATCATTTTTATACAGTGACCTGCACCAACCATGAGAGTTTGTACGATGGATTGCGGATCACTTTGCATTTTTTATCAATCATATAATCTAGTAGATTTTTTAATATGTTTATTTTTTGGTAAAATTTGTTTAATTTTCAGTGGAGTCTCTCTATCTGAGCACTACCTAATGGGAACACCCTGATACCTTAAGCACGTTTTGGTGGTCCCGGGAATACATATGCATTGTCCAGGCTTCTTCCACAAAAACAGCGCCATAATCTGAACACTTTCGTTCGGTTTGTTGTTGTTGTCTTGTGCCAGCCAGGCTGGCAATTTTAGGTTGCGCTGCTTGACTTTTCCAACTGTACCGTCATTTGGCGTGAAGTCCGACTTCCACAGTACAGGCATGCCATGGGGACCCGTTTATAGGGTAGGCAACCATTCACAGCACAACAACACATTCACACAAAGAAAGGACAAGAGAAAGAGAAAATGCATCCATGTCCAAGCCGGAATTCGAACCGAAAGCCCCCGAGTCGGATTTCTGACGACTAGACAACCCAAGTAGCATCAACTCATCGGATTTTGCTCGGCCGATCATCGAACTCCTCGTAAACTGATCCCGTAACGCACGATGACATCGTTCCGATCAGTATCCGAGCACGGTTTTCTATGAGCTACTTTTCATCGGAAAGCGATATCCTTCCGATCAACTTTCCCGATGAAAATAAGCCGAGCATCCAAAATTGCTCCTAAATTCATCGGCACGGGACTGCACTGCTCGTTAATTGCTCCAAATCTCATCGTATTTCGAGCAAAACTCATCGGATTTTGTTGCTCGGATTCTGTTTGGCCGATGAGACATATTGGAGCAATTCCCGATGAGAACTTATCGAATCCGATCATCGGCCAATGAGAATTTCAGCGGGTTTCGATGAATGGCCGATCATCGACCGATGAGATTATGTTGCTAAGGAAGGCGGCCGGCGTTCGGTCTCATAAGTGCTCAGAATGGAGAGAATCTACTGTATTTGTTTTGCAATGTCATATCTTAACCTTTTATTTTCTTCTCTTCTTTTGCTTTAGATATTCAAGAATTTTATGAAATTACGCTACTAGACGACACAAAAAGTATCCAACAAAAAACAGCTGAGACATTACAGATAGCCAGCAAATGGGAAAATAGCCCTCCTCTCCCAGGAATCACGCACCATAATAACGAGGTAACTTTTTTTAGTTTTCTCTTTTTTGGCTAAACCCGTTGTCAATGATAAATTAGACTGAACATATTTGCGTCAACCTGAAATCAATTCTGACTCTGACCAGAAACGTATCTGTACTAATGCAGCCAGAATTTACTTCCTGGCGAGGGGGGTGGGGGGGCTAGTTGCATGTGCGCACGGAAAGTGTTTAAAGACTTGTAGTATGCTGTTTTAATTTTTGTAGTGTAAAATTGTTTTATTTTGTCTTTCCAAGAGAGGAATACACATTTACTGTCTAAATCAACGCTTCCTAAATACTAAGTGCCTAGTACATTTGCTTTGCTACGGTCATCGTTGGTTCCATTTTAAGCGGCACCTTGCGGCAACCCGATAATACCTTTGTTATTTTTTGATTGGTTATTTTTTAAATTTGAATTCAGAAATAAACCAATCTTTAATTTATCGAAGAACTCCGGTAGATGGCAGTGCTTTGTGAACCAAGGGGATTTTGTAGCTTTTGGCGATGGATCTAAACAATATTCGAATTAAATTTTTTGATTGGTTGATTTTTACTTCTTTTTACTTAGTAAAGGAAAAATTTTGATCACGAAAAAAATTTCACTCAAATTTCGGTCTAAATTTTGACTTTGCTCACCCCCGAATGAATGTCGCGTAGTTTTTTCGACCTATCAGAACGTGTATATGTATCTAACAACATACAAACAGCCGAAAAATCAATTTCGACCACCACCGAGTAAATTACGACGAGTTTTCTCGTGACGTCTGTGTATACGCATGTGCGTATGTATGTCGCATAACTCAAAAACTATATGCCGTAGAAACTTCTAGCTTGGTATGTAGGCTCTGAGAGGGGTCTAGTAGTGCACCTCCCCTTGTGATTGCATTCGAATGTTCCCAAGGGGGTCTTTTACACCTTTTTTGGGGAAAATCAATGTTAATTTCAATCCAGAATCAAGTGATATGAATTGGCGCGACCACTCGGCGAGCTTTTGGTCGCCAAGTGTTTCACGTCAACTTGGCGACATATTGCCAAGTTGGCGACAAATTTGGCGAAAAAAATATTTTTTGAATTTGGGTTCAACTTTGCGCTATTGGCGATATTTTGCGAAAAATTCATTGAATTATATTAAAATCAGCAATATTTAGAAAATTAACCATGGTAAAATATTTTTTGCATTGTTTTGTGGCAGATTAGGGGAGTAAATATTTAAATTGTTACCTTGCTCACTCCAAGCACTTTTTTTAACACTTAAGGCAACTACTAAGAAATTTACACGTAAAAGGAAGTAGTGTGGGGTTCATACCAGATTTTTAAATTTAAATGTAAAAATGAACCAATCGTTAATTTCTCTTTCTCGAAGAACTTCGGTAGATGGCAGTGTATCGTGAACCAAGGATGAAATTTTGCTCTGTGCTAAAAACCAGAAAGTTGCAGGCATTTAGTATTTAGGAGGCGTTGGTTTGGGTCATTTCAATATTTCGCTGTTTAATTTAGAGGCTAACCCACATCCCCAAAAGCTGGCATCCCTGAAAACTAATAGTTGCGTCCATTTCCGCCAGCTAACCGAATGCTAGTTTTGCCATCTCATCGGTGGTCAGACTAACCACTTCTCTACGTCATCCTTCGCCTTGCTCCAGAAGAAGCGCTCTCGAACCTTGTGGAGGGTTTTAGTATCTTACTCCCCCACCCCCCTTCAAACATTAAATGCGCTCAATACTTTCGACCCACCCTATATTTGTCCATTTGCCGTCGACATAGTCTTTAAAGTTAGTAGTAATAAAACTCGCCCCCATCCACGATAAATAATATATTTTCTACCAAAAACTCCGATTTTTCCTTGTTAATGCTGATGTGGGAATATTAGACAACTCTTATAAGTTTTACATCTGCTGCAAGTATAAAGCTTCTATGCATTACATGACAGGGCTGATAGTTTTGTCGCCAAGACCTTAAAATTTTTAAGGCAATACAGATTCTGTAAATGTTGTTTCTTTGTTAGAGCAGTGTCAATGCAAGGAAAACAACGGGTCTATCCTGTGATATGCACTCAGAAAATATTGAGACAGCTGCGAAATTTTCCATGCTGATGAATATTGATGCACATATGTCATCAATCACCATTTTATTAAATCTCCAGTCAGCAATGAACACTTGTGCAATGTTCATTTAAATTGCGCAGTTGGCAGCAATTGACAGACTTACTTCAAACCGAACGCCATTTGTACAAAACCCCATGAAGAAGGTTCCTTTGCAGTCACTGTTACATGAGATGTTAGCAATGGGCGTTCCTCTTATTTTAAAGATCAAGCGTGCATACAAAATCTCATTAATATCGACTAAAAATTTGACTTTTCTTCAAAAAAGATAAAAGAAAATGAAAATAGTTGTTATGAAATCTGAGACAGAGTGATTTTCCTTTTATTTTGAAAATCAGAAATGCAAAATATCATCAAGGGTGGAGAGATACGACAGGTTGGCCTTTTAAACGGCTGGGAAAAACAAGTTGTGGGGGTATTCTTTTCTCAATCTCATGCTCCGTTAGGTTCTGTGAAACACAAGCAGAAAAAGCTATTGGTGTTACAAATTGGCATGATTTAAGTTACAAAATAGCTCTTGGAAACACGATATCCAGCAGCAAATAAAGAAAAATCCATTAATATTATCGTTTTGATTCGAACCTAAAGAGTGTTTTCATTTAATTTGGGGGGAGGGGGGGGGTCCATCTTATAATTAAAATTGATAATCAAACAAGATGATTCTTTTCTTTTTGTTCTGTAAAAAAAGGCATGTTTTACAGCTGTAGACTGCTGGTGCTAATTTACGGAATAGTAACCGCTATTGAATTGCACTTCTGAGCTACTCCTCATTAATATAAAGATTCTAACCCCCTCCCCCCCCCCCCCCAAAGAGCACAAGCTCTGGTTTAAAGCAAAACATTAAGGACACTTGGAATGGTTATTCAAATTAATCAATGAATTTATTATTATTACTTTTTCTTTTTCTGATGGATCCGGCCCTGCAGATACTTCAAAATTGCATGCATGTTTTCATCAAACGCATACCCGAGAGCGTGCCCACTGCCCACGGACTGCGAACAGATGGCACTGGGGGAGGAAAAAAAAAAGTCAGAGAGGTTAGAGGCAAGCCGCCACGTGACATGAACAACCGTTTACTCAATTGAAACGTGAATCATGATGAGCGATTTATTCCCAAATTGCTTTTGATGTTCCGTACTGGGTTACCAGGCTAACGCGTCGAAGTCCAACTTGAAAACACGATGCTGCTACTCTGCAGTTGCGACTGCTGCTGAAATCTTTTATTTTTTCTGACAGTGACCGTGGCTCTAATAGCAGGACTTCTGTGAATATGGATTACTTCGAACTAAATAAAGACTTTCGGATTAATTTCTGCTGATACATAGGCATGGTGAACTTACCCTGCATAATTTGAAATAAAATAATAATAATAATAATAAGAGAAACAGCATGAAATGCATAATTATTGAAAGTTAATTAGTTGTATGCATCGATCCACAGGGATGCATCGAGGAGGGAGGACTTTTGGTTAAAAACTAACACTGCAAATCTCCGTATGCTGGTATCATTCATGTTTAAACGGTTAAGACTAAAAATAACCCCCTTCCTCGAAAAAATTTGACTTCTTGTGACTCGTCTTAGAAGAAAATTTTTACTGCGCTAGTGACTAACGCTAAGTGCCATCTGTAGGAAAAATAACTTTATATTGTATTCTAAAAGAAGGATTTTCCCAAGAAATTCAGTTTAAAATGTCTTCTGAAAAATTCTTGTTTTTAAAAAACTAGTCGTTAAGATTTTTTTTTTCAAGTCGCTAGGGTTTTAGTTGGGCGCTGCTTATACGTAAAACTTTAAGTTTCTTGATATATTTTTTTTTTTTTGCTGAAATAATAATTGAAAGGGCAAGTGGATAAAGGTGGTATGTGACAGTTTTTGAAACTTACTTTTTACTATGGATGAATTTGATAAGTTCTTCTGTATCATGTACCTTTAGTCACAGAAATGGTTGGCAACTAAGAATATGACCCGCTTTTACCCGGAGGAAAAAAAAAAAAAAAACACAACATTGATTTTGAAAGCTTTTTTTAAAAATTAAAAAAATTGTCACATATCACCTTTATCCACTCGCCTCTTCAATTGGTTAAGGATTATTGTTATTAAACTAGATTTAATATGAAGTTTGTTTAGCCCAACATTTTAGTGCTATACTTTATCATTGATATTTCCTACACTGTTCTTTCATATGCAGAGCCTCGCAGCTTTATTTCGTATAATCCAGTGCTTCTCAACCGTTTTACTACTATCATTTAATTTGCAGGTTTCCCACGGTCTTTAAAAATCCTCGAATTTTGTTTTGACAACTAGGGCCCTGGAAAAGTACTTAATTTTCCAATAGTTTGTGAGAAGTATTTAATTACTTGATTTTTTATGAATTCTTTAAAAGTCCTTGAAAATAAGTGAAATTCCCTTTTATACTTGCCAACTTTTATGTGTCACGTAAAAAATTATTGTACTTTTCACACTTCATAATCTGATTTTTTTTTTTTTTTTTGCGTTGCGAAATCCGATTGTATCTATCCGATTGTCTATCTCTAAAACTAACTCGCTTTCATTTTATACGTAATTTTACTCTTTGAAAAATTAATCATGTGCTTTTTCTGTGTAAAATATGTAGATTGTAGATTTGTGGTCCTTGAATTGCCGAAAAGTCCTTGAATTTTTTTTTTTTGAATGAGAGTGGGAACCCTGATTTTAGGAGTAAATGTTTTTTTTTTTTTCGACACCCTCCTGGTGAATTTGCAAAAAGGGGGAGTAATAATTTCTAAAAAACAAAAGTTTAAGGTGATTTTTTCGACCCCTCAGCATTCTCTCACCACCCGGGGCCGGGGGGGGGATAGCTCCCACCTTGAGAAACTGATATAATCCATTTCAAAATAATTCAAGTCAATTGTAAATGAAGTTTTCGCATTGGTGAAGACTATCTAATGTTAACGTAAACTTCGTGCCCAACACAAATTTACATAAAACACCCCACATACTTTTGTTTTTGAGAACCCTGGATAACATTAGGTTTTCTTTTAGAGCTTACGCATCTTTGAAAATGGTATTTTGGATACATGTTGATGAAAAGGTTTTGTATGTAAAAATATGGTATTTCGTACTGAACTAAAAACTATACATAAAATAAGATAATTACCAAGTCAACACTTGCAATCCTAGTAACCAAACAATACTAACAGCATAAATTTGAGAAAAAATGCAGACAAGTGCTTTTGTAGCGTACCCTTTTTTATCTGTAAGCTTGCATTTTTCTACAATGAAAAATAGGTTTCCAAAAACACGCGTCTGATTTTTTTTTTAATATGTACAATGGTCGTTCTTTGATCAGACTATTACTTTTGTTATTCGAGGTTATTTATTTATTTCTTATCCACAACCATGACCGTATTCATCGCAGGAAGAAAAAAAAGAGGAAAGAAATTGTAGATGATAAAGGGCCAAACTGGTAACCCTACAATCGAGTACTTAACGTCAATCCTTCTTGAAAACGAATTCATCTTGCTCAGTGGATCGGATATTTGGGTGATGTCTCATTTGTCATTTGTCAAAGACCATCCCGCAGTTTGTCGACTCTAGAGATTTTGGCACCATTTTTTTTGCCTTCTCTCCACACGTGGCAAATTCGATTGCACGAAGTGTGCGTTATACTATTACGATCATTCAAATTTTGATTTTTTACTTTAATCGATTGAACCTACGTAATTAATTTTAGGAAACCAATGAAAAGTAGTTTAATTCAGATTTTGTTAAAGTACACTGCTGTCCCTTGAGGCAGTCTCGACGAAAAGTTATAAAAAATTTCCTCGCAAACAGAATCATTAGAGTCGCACTCTAAATTCCAAGTTATCACAAGTTTTCTAACTTTTTTCTTATCCGTATCTTAATTAAAATTTTTATTACGTATTTTCTGAATCATCGTTTCTTCTTGTTTTGCCAAATGCCGTGTTTTTTCTGGTATACTAGAAAAGCTGTCCAAGGAATTTTTTTTTTTTTTTTTTTCAGTTTGCAACTGTCCACAACGCACCAGATTGTTCAATAGAAAACAATAGAAAACAATAGAAAACATTAAAAACTTCTAAAAAATTTTTTTGTTCTAAAATTGAAAGTGTAGTTGCTTTTTCTCGATACCTGTTCATATTGTGTCATTGATTGACTAGTATTTATTGACTACCTGTCTGTCTCACTTTCCGGAGTGTTCAAATGTAATTTCTGGGCTCGATATAATACCTTGTCTCAGGGTCGTATTTAAGGGGTGGGTTTTTAGGGTTCAAACCCCCTCCGAAAATTTTCAAAAATATTCCAAAAGATGCTTTTTAATGCCCTTTTTCCTGAAAAAAAGAAAAATATTATTGCTATTATATTTTAATTTTCTTATTTACTTCTTAATTTCATTTGAAAAAAGAAATTATCATTATTTCTGTACCTCAGAACCAGACTAACGTAAGTCCATTTTCGTCATTTTTCAGTAGAGGGGAAAAACGATTGTCGAATACATGCAAAGGATGGGACTCGCGCTCTTTTCACGCTGCTAAAAAATTGTGAAGGAATTTGTTTTATAGAATACTGTTTTGATGAGTCGATGTGGAATAAGATTCTACATACAATGAAGCAAAAAAGTGAAAATAGCCATTTTTGAACTTACGTCGTTCTGGTTCTGAGGTACAGATTTAATGATAGTACAAATTGTACAAATACAACTGCAGATTTATCTTTATTGTAGTTTTTGCGAACATAATTTCGTGCACAACAGTACACCTTTTTAACTGTGGCTAAGATGCTTTGTACACAGAATTTTTGTCCTTCTTTGAAACGACATGTTATTTTATTGTTCATGTTAATGCCCCTTTAGCATCTATTGTAACAAAAACAATAGAATATGTAACATAAAATCGACTTTTATTATTATGTAGATTTTATGAGAAATGTTTTGGTAAAATCCACCCCGAAACTCTTGTTACGTCCCTGCCTTATCTTGTCATTTACATCAAAATTATCTCACTAGCTAAGGGTAGAGAAGTATTTTCTTCTGGTTCACTCTTAACATCTTCTCAAATTATCTCTGATCAACCTCCCCAAAAGTCAAATTCTTGATGCTCTAGTTTACACTTATACCAGGACCCTAGTCCTGCACTTACACGCTAGAAAATAAACAGTGACGAGTGCTAGAAACTGGGAAAAGACGCGTGCCATTCTTCTGCGAATTCAAGAGTGCGTGAAACGAGGAATCTGCTTTTCCCATTGACTGCGATTCTCGTCCAAATAAACGACTACAAAGGGAAGGTATTCTTCCTGAATTTCTCTCCACTGAAGCGTGGACCTCGCGAAGAAGACATTCCTCGCCAAGTAAAGATGCTTCAAATTGTTTCAATTCGTTTCCCGAGCTTCTTTCAGCGAACTGTAGATTTCTCCCATTTTGCTTGTTTCGAACTAGGATTGCAATAAAATTTTTACGAAACATTTTCGTGTGTACAAGCAGAATTAATTGATGCAGTAGGAAGAGACTGGGAAAAAATAAAAATGACAGTGTTGATGAATGAACATAAAAAAATGTTTATTATTCTTAAATGTAGAGAAAAATTATAATCATAGAGTCGCTAGGCGATAAGTTTGTAAAATATGATGCTATGCAATAATTTCGATGTTTAAGACTAGTGTATTTACAAAAAGTTCTGATTTTTTTGCGGAAAGATGACCATAATTTGGAAGGTGAAAGGACAATTTTTGTGTTTGCGATTTTTGGGTTGAGCCTTTTGGCATCTGCAATTTTTAGTCAAGAGTAGTTTTTGTACTCATAAATAAGCTCAATAATATGTTTCAACACGTATTTTTGTATTTATAAAAGGGTCATTCCATGTCAAGTGTTCCAAATTTCGAGAAAATCCCCACTCGACCCCCTCCGATTTTGATGAAATTTTTTTTGGATGTACATATAAGACTTGCATGAAACCATACCAAATTATAGCTCCATAAGCCTAATGGTTTAGCCAATAAAAATTATTGAATAAAGGCCTCTTTTTCGTGTCTTGAAAAAAATGACCAAATCCTCAAGTTTGTGCTTTTATTGCTCGCTACCTAAGACGATTATCAGGCTCAAATTTGGTAATTCTGATCACTGTTTAGGGTAGAATAGCCTACTTGTGTAACAAAAGTTCCATACACTGTAGATTTTTTGCAATTCGCTGCCAAATTTGGTAAAAAATCGTATTTTGGCAAATTTTGACCATACGTTATCAGCTTATGGGGTCTAGTCTCTGCCCAATACGGAAAAATTCTCCGCATTCAAAACCAACCCGTGACGTCATTTTAACGTATGTAGCGAGACCCGCTAGTCTCTGCCCTTTTTTTCCGCACGCAAAATACGTACTCTAAAATGTAAACATACGGAAAATTTACGCCGTCTTCTTTCAGGCGGAAAACCATTTTGCGTACTTAAAATCCAAGATGGATGCCGCGTTTGCTGCGTTGGATTAGCAATTAGAAGACGTTGAAAGATTGGAAACGATAGAAAGAAATGGTGTTTAAAGACCAATTCAATGCTTTCGAGCTTTCAGATCGCAGATTTGTTAAACTTTTCAGATTAACAAAAAATTTAGCGATTGATTGACCTCACAGAATATATTAAAGATAGTTTTCCCGCCGGAAGACTACCAGCTCACTTGCGGGTAAGTACTTTCTTCATTATTTTGCAAACAAAACATCATTTTTAATGCTTTGCGTCCATTTATAGAGTAGTAGCAAATCTTGTTCGCGCCTTACGAAAACTGCTGTTTATTTTTTTCACACAGATTCCTTTTATTAACCATATTAAATCAACCAAAAAACGAAAGAAATCTCGACCTGGCCGTTTCGGATTTTCATGTAACTTTCGGGAATCCTACCCTTGAACATTGCTGTATATACGTATGGTCTTAATGGGCTATAGCCCAGGGCGGCATGATTGGGGGGGGGGGGGGGGGCACTTTTTTCATGTAAAATGAAGACTTTTTTTTTTTTTAGACAGCAGGGTGGATCGGCCGCGAGAATTACATCCATCAATTGAATTAAATACTGTTCTTTGTTAATAACGCTGTGTGGCCGGGCTTTGCACGGTTTACCTTGAAAATACATTTTATGTCAAGTAAATAAAGTTTTTTTTTTTTTTTTTTACAACTCTGAAATTCAACACCTCAAGGGGGGGGGGCAGTTTCAAAAGTCCAGTTTTTTATATTGAAAAATCTATTATTCATAATTAATCAGTAATTAATTTCTGAAATTCGTTAAAAAACATTTTTTTTCTTGCTGGCAGTATTGTAAAATATTATAACTCAAGTTCTATGAGAGGTACAGAGTTGCATATTAACTCATTTTAATAACAATTATATGCGCTTTAACTTGATATGTAACGACAATATTTCGAGGAAAGATTTTCTCACAAAATAAATAAATAAATGACACTGTCAATTAAAAATTTAAGCCCAAGGCCGACAATACTTTAGAGGCCCCCTTCTGTGCTCTGCCTTTTCAAGTCACAAAAAAAAAAAAAAAATCTTTTTCACAGTGGCGATATAAGGGGGCCAGCCCCCTGGTATCGCCACTGCGATACAAGGGGGGGATAATTAAATAATACTCTATAAATGGACGAAAAGCATTAAAAATGTTTTGTTTGCAAAATAATGAAGAAAGTATTTACCCCCCCCCCCCAAGCTCAATGGCGCGAATCCCCCTCCGCCCCAAAAAATTTCACAACCCTCTTGTGCTTTTTATTTTTTTTTCCCTCTTTTTTATTTCTTTTTTCTAATATTATTTATTTATTTTTTAATTATAACTATTAGTTTTTCATGTATTAACCTTTTTAAAGTACTAATTATGCACAGAATATAATCGCTTTTTTTCTCTTCACACATTCCAAGCACACCCACACACACACGAAAAACAAATAATAATTTAAATAAAAAAACTAAATTAATAAATAATTTAAATAAATAAATCAGTTTTAAAAAATCCCCCCTAAAATTTTGTTGGCGCAACTTGCGCCATAATCCTCCCTGTGGGCACCCCTGAGGGGGGTGATTTTTGGGGATCATTGTATAGAGCTCTGCAAGGCCCTATGTAGTTGCACTGTATGCATTATGTCTAGCCCTGATACTGTTTTTTTATATCCATTTTAGCTCAAGATTTTTAAAGCTAATTCCCAAGAAAGAAATCTTTTTTTTCTTTCCATAAAATGAACTAAATAAGAGAAGTGCTAATTAAGTATCAAAAGAGATTGTTTTTATTTTTCAATTTATGAATCATTATTTTTTTCTTAAAAATACATAATTCTTCAATGCTGTGCATCAGTTTTTAAAAAATTAGGGGCCCCTTAGGAAGATGAGGCCCCAGTCCCAGGCCTAGATGGCCTGTGCCATAATCAGGCCCTAGCAATTGTGTTAATTAGGGTTTGTAGTACTTGTTTTTAATTCCATATCCAGCACAAAAATATATTAAATTAGATTCTGAAAAATATTATAGTGTTATACATATTCAGGAGCCCCGAAGGGAGGTCATGAGAGTTTTCCTCATTCGGCAAGCTCGAAATGACAAGTCGGCAAATTCAGGAACAGTATTACTTTTTTTGTGAAGCTGCAATATCTTCCTGTTTTTACATAATTTTGTTGCCTTTGAAAATAAGAAGACCCGATTTATAAAACTCAATTCGGCTGTTGTCAAATGACCATCATGCTTTAAATGATGATATAGATAAATGGTGATAGATGCAATATTCTATGATATGTCATACAGTCAATACGCTTTAATCTGTATATATGTTAACAACAATAATTTATAAATCATGAAATCAATTGTTTTGACTATTCAAAATACACTCCCGCTGTTATTTATCTAAATTCCAATATTTGTCAATGATTTTTTTAGTGACACCCATTGTCTTTTCTCATAAGTAATAGTATAAGGTCTGTGTGTATGCAAACAATGGAAAACAAAAGTAAAAGCGTTGTCTGCCGAGCATTGCCAAGTCAACGATTACGATATGTGCCGATTGAAACACTAATTTTCGATTGGCTGATTTGGATCGGAATAAAGGCGTGGCTTAATATTTTTCAGTACGTTCGTAAACACGCCGAATGTTAACGTACGTTCGGAATATTTGGGCAGAGACTACGCAGTTACCGCACGTACGGTTATCAGCATACGTTATTGGAGTTCGTTACGATGCGTGCGTACGTTGACGGCATGATTAACGTACGTAAATTTACGTATGGGCAGAGACTAGACCCCTATATCTGCTGAGAGAATGACTTTCTGAAGCTAATTCTTTTCTCGTTTGTAGCCTGATAGTTCGTCCGAAAGGTGTGCAAGTGGCATCTCGATAGCTCAAATAACAAAGGCCTACAAAAAAAATTTTTTTTTTTTTGGTGCCTAGGATTTTTGAGCAGACTTTAACTACATTTTTATTGCTAAATCTGAATATGCAAGCAGTTTTTCTGTATCAGCTCTAGATTTTTAGATAAATTCACTTATCTGTCAATGCTTTTTTCTATGTAATAAGCTCAAGTCTATGTAATAAGCTCAAGTATGAGTGTTATAAAATTTATACAGGGACATATTCTTGTATATTTTCCTTATTGTATGTCTTTTTTTGAAACCAATTAAATTTAAAATAATAATATTTATGAAATAACTAATTATTATTTAAAAAAATAATAATTTTTTAAATTTATCTATATGTATAAAAATGAATATATATGTATATTTGTTTGTTCCTTATACAAATCCAGTTTTCGTCGGATTTTCATCAAACTTGGCACAGAGGTTCCTTGGTGCACTAGAATTCACATAGGTGGGGTTTTTAAATTTTTAAAAACTGCAAAAAGCTCAAAATTCAAATTTTTCGTCTCAAAATGGCCATTTTCTTTCAATTTTGAATAGATAGAGTAATAGAGTCTTTAAGAATACAAATTGAAAACACTTAACACATTTAAATACGAGTATTTTCCGACAAAGGTTATGATTAACAATAAGTTATCAATTCAAGGCGCACCTTTTTCATTTTAGCAAGAAATAAGTTAAAAACAATTACTGTTACAATTATTTACATTCAACACTATTTGGACCACTATGTTGTATTAATAAGCACCTGGGCAACGCCGGGTAATAACCCTAGTTTATTATAAAAAGAAGACTAACAATATAAGATATATAACTGACTGGTTGACCTTGTTTCTTGTGCATCTTGGATAGCAGAGACAAAAGGCAACACTGGGTTAGAAAAGAGTTGCTTAGGACAGCAAACAAGGATGTTTAGGAAAAGAATATCATCAATGATCCTTTAGTTCCAAGAGAGAAGATCATCTTTCCACCACCGCATATCAAGCTGGGTCTAATGAAGCAGTTTGTAAAGGCTCTTGATAAGAATGGATCATGCTTTGCATATATAGGGGTAAAAATGCCTTAGCTGAGTATGGAAAAAATTAAAGCAGGGATATTTGATGGCCCACAAATAAGACAGTTGATTAAAGACCCTGGTTTCATAAATTCAATGATTGAGATTGAACAAAAAGTTTGGAATTCATTTGTTTCAGTTGTCCAAAATTTTCTGGGTAAACATAAAGCTGAAAACTATGTTGAATTAGTCAATGAGATGCTGAATAATTTTAGATCACTTGGGTGTAACATGAGCAGAAAGGTGCACTATTTACACAACCACTTAGACCATTTTCCTGATAATTTAGGAGACATTAGTATGGTGAAAGATTTCACCAAGATATAAAATGCATGGGGGATCGCTATCGAAGAAGATGGGATACTCACTTGATGGCAAATTATTGCTGAATTTTAAAACGCGGAATTGTTCTAAAATACGCTCAAGAATGTCATGGAAAAGAAGTTTCCGAATTGTTCAGTGAGTAACTGGTTTAAATGAGGACTTTTTCTGTTTTCTTTTATATATAATAAATAATATCTGTGTAATATAATAAAAAATAATTGTTTAATTTGATTTTTTTAAACCGTGGTTTTTCTTTTCAAATAGTGTTATGTACAATTCATTAAAATGCTAATATCTTAAAAATTCGAGCTGATAGGCAAAAACCAATTGCATATTTGAATTCAGGGCGTCAAATTCATAAGAAATCACCTCCAAAATCTTCGGCACCAAAACCACTGTTGACCAGTGTAATTGTTGAATTATGCGAGTTGAAATTCCAGTAAAATTTCTTTTTTCTCAATTTTGTCTCAATTTCAAAGGGCAATATCTCAAAAGGGTCACCTTGGATTTCAATTTTCTTTACATCATTGGAAAGAACATATTTTTCTTAACTAAAAAACGTTATTTTTATTTTTGAGACAAACCAGTTTCAAGGGATATTGCAGATCAAAAATGTGTACGTCATTCAACGTGAAATCAAAGAAAAAAAGACATAGATCTCAAAAGTTGATGTCAATTTGTTCTATTAAAATTTACAGGAGCTATTGTACTTATGTTCTGATTAAAAAAACCTTTTTTAGATGTTTTTGAGCTTTAGTTTTTGTGTGCGCATCCGTAAAAACTCAAGAAATGGTAAAAAATAAAGTTTCGTTTTTAACAAAAATAATTATCTTCTTATCGCTGCTATAATAGCTTGAGTCTTTTCCTATGTGTTATTTTTAAGCTCTTGAAACAGAATTTCGGATGATATGTCACTTGGCAAGGTGTCATTAATATTTTAGATTCATAAAAAGCATTGTTTCCTTTTTCAAAAAAAAAAAAAATAATAAAATAAAATAAAATGAAAAATAAATAAAATAAAATAAAAACAAAAATAATTAATAAATGAGATAAATAATAAATGAAACAGTTCATATGGTGTGTACGTGATAAAAAAAAATACGTATAATAGGACTGCAGAGCCATTTTTCTAAAATACGATAACGAAAGTTTTCGATAGAGTTGAATATTGCAATTATTTCCACCATGTAAATAAATGATAACAATAGTAATTGAAAATATGATAAGTATTAATTGAAAATCCATTCATTATATTGCCGAGGATGTGTCTAGATATTCAGCCTATGATTGCAATTTGCACATAAACAAAAATGATGAAAAATGGAAAAATGCTTTTTATGACCTTGAAACATTAATGACCTACAACCTTACCATATCATCCGAAATTCTGTTTCAAGAGCTAAAAAATAACACGTAGGAAAAGACACGTAGGTCAAGCTCTTATAGCAGCGATTAGAAAATTTTATTTTTGTTAAAAACGAAACTTTATTTTTTGCCATTTTTTGAGTTTTTATAGATGCGCACTCAAACACTAAAGTTCAAAAATATCTAAAAAAGGGTTTTTTCATCAGAACAAAAGTACAATAGCTCCTGCAAATATTAAAAGAACAAATTGACATCAACTTTTGAGATCTATGTCTTTTTTTCTTTAATTTCACGTTGAATGACGTACACATTTTTGATCTGCAATATCCCTTAAAACTGGTTTGTCTCAAAAATAAAAATAACGTTTTTTAGTTAAGAAAAGTGTGTTCTTTCCAATGATGTAAAGAAAATTGAAATTCAAGATGACCCTTTTGAGATATTGCCCTTTGAAATTGAGACAAAATTGAGAAAAAAGAAATTTGACTGGAATTTCAACTCGCATAATTCAGCAATTATTTGAGCTATCGAGATGCCACTTACACACCTTTCGGACGAACTATCAGGCTATAAACGAGGAAAGAATTAACTTCAGAAAGTCATTCTTTCAGCAGATACAAGCTGATAACGTATGGTCAAAATTTGCCAAAAAAAGATTTTTTACAAACTTTGGCAGCAAATTGCAAAAAAACTACAGTGTAAGGAGCTTTTGTTGCACAAGTAGGCTATTCTACCCTAAACAGTGATCAGAATCACCAAATTTGAGCCTGATAATCGTCTTAGGTCGCGAGCAATAAAAGCACAAACTTGACGATTTGGTCATTTTTTTCAAGACACGAAAAAGAGGCCTTTATTCAATAATTTTTATTGGCTAAACCATAAGGCTTATGGAGCTATAATTTGGTATGGTTTCATGCAAGTCTTATATGTACATCTAAAAAAAATTTCATCAAAATCGGAGGGGGTCGAGTGGGGACGCCTCGTACACTTGACATGGAATGACCCAAAAGTAATGTCCAAGAAATTGAAAGGATATCCGTTGCGTGCCTGCTTCCTCCAGGAAACCCCATAGTTCCTACATCCTTGAAATTGGGCACAAAATTACTTCGAGTCCCAGTGGTTTACTCCTTGGAGTCTTTTTATTTCAGTTTCGAGTTAGTTTTAAGTTTATTCCTGTTATTTCAATGAATTAGAACTTGGTAGCGGCAATATTTAGGAGTTGAAGTCCTAAAAACGGTAGCGTATCTTTCATGGCGTCAAAGTTTTTTTTGTCTTCACTCTTCGGGGAAGCGGGATTTTAATATTGTTCTACTTGTAATGAGCTCTTAACTTAAATTCTATTTTCTACGGAAGGGGTAAGGGAGTTATTTACACTTTTGTGAAAAAAATATTTTTTGTTTCTTTCCAGAAATATCGGTACAAAGATGACGACGATATCAACTCCAGCCAACAGTACAAAGACATATCAGAGTTGGACGGGTTTCCCAGGAACATCGTGGACAGAGCGGTGCAAGATCACTTTATGTCTTCCGCTATTGATTCGCCCAGAAAAGTGAGTCTTAAGGCCGATTCAGATTGCGAGCGGCGCGAACGAACGAAGCGTTTTTCGCTCGCTGGTCAAAAATTCCGATCATTCATACTAGATGCGGGCGAAAGTCACGTGATGGTATTCACCCACTAAGGGTAAAGCGCTCCCAACTCGCGAGAGCCAATGAAATCGAATGTCCACGCGGTCAAAACAGAGCAAAGATGGCGCCTTCCCTCTAACTGGCTGTCACTCTCGTTGCCAAACTTCGTTCGCCTTTCGCACGCGAAAATATCTAGCATGCTAGATCGCTCGCGACAGGCGAAAATTCGCCGCGTTGTCATGGGAACGCATTCCGAAAACCTGTTTCGAGGGGAAAAGTTCGCTTCGCGAACGCGTTTCGCTCGCTATGTGAATCGCGCTTTATACTTTACTAGTGCTGGACGCTGCACGGATTATAGGCACGGATTATATTATATATAGTGAGTTTTATACTTTACTAGTGCTGGACGCTGCACGCACGACAAAGAAATTTACGAAAAGTTCAATGCGTTCTGAATACTAGGTTTTTGCGATTCGGGGAGAACCTGGAAAAGCTGGAATTGTCAGGGAATTTTATTTTAATAAAAAAATCCGCGGAAAGCTCGGAGAAAATCATTTAGTTTGTTAAACACCTGGAGCATTGTGAAAACGAATGTAGAAAATACATTTTGCATCAAAAATTGCTGCACTAAGTAGGCTTTTTGTTCTTTATGTACCGCATCACAAAGTTTTGCACCTTCATGTATTTGATTCGGATACTTCCATTGCAGAATTTATGAAAAATCTTCCGTTCTGAAATGACCATAAAACATTGTTTTTAGGTAAAATACATTACAAAGTGCCGATGGTAATTTCTCAATTTTGATAAAATGTTCAGATACGAATTCTGTCCTTAGCACATCAGTAATATAGTGCAGCAGCTCTCGTTACTTGAGCTATGACTTCCACAATGTTAACCTTTTTTTTTGGATGGTGTTCAATGGAATGAAAAAAAAAAAAAAAAACGTGTTCTCGGCTCAGATTTGAGTTGGAATATGTTTTCCGAAATCCTAAAGGAGTTACAGAACTCAACTTACGCCAATTATCCTTCCTTATTACCTCAAAAAGAGGTAAATGTTGTCAGAGTTGTAGCTCAACTTTACCACGCTAGATACAGGGTACCGCCTACCTGGAAAGTCATGGATTTCGAGCATCATCGAAATTCGTCATGGAAAGTCATGGATTTCAGCAAAAAATGTCCAAAAGTCATGGAAACTGACTGTTGGTCATGGATTTTGCGCTCAGGACCAATCGCCGTTTCTTCCGATCTCAGAAGAATGAAAATGTTCCCATCTCGTCATTCATCCGTTATTTGGTGCAGAGAAAATTTGATTAGTCAATAACAGTTTCTGACGAGTTACATAATGTTGACTAATCAGATGAATACTCAACGTTGAATCCCGTACCTGAAAAATTTTCCATGACCAAAGGTTTTGAAGTTTTTTTTCTGTTTAGGGTGGTATGAGATGCTCTAATTTAGTTAGTATTCCACGATTTCATTCTTTAGTTTAGGGCCATATTTGGGGGGGGGGGGGGGGGAGCTGGACAACTTGCTCCGGTCCA